>VZSR01001477.1:1620928-1691328 GCA_013398615.1 Brachypodius melanocephalos
GTGTCCAGTGCTGGAAGTTTAGGAAGGACATTGAGATGCTGAAGGGTGTCCAGAGAAGGACAACAAGGCTGGTGAAAGGTATGGAACACCAGTCCAGTGAGGAGAGGCTGAAGGAGCTGGGGATTTTAGCCTGGAGAAAAGGCGCAGGGGAGACCCTGTCACTCTCTATATCTCCCTGAAAGGAGGCTGTAGCCAGGTGAGGGTTGGTCTCCTCTCCCAGGCAACCAGAAATAGGACAAGAGGACACAGTCTAAAGCAGCACCGGGGGAGGTTTACATTGGACATTAGCAATAAATTCTTCACAGAAAGGGTGATTTATCATTGGAATGGGCTGCCCAGGGAGATGGCAAAATCACTGTCCCTGGAGGTGTTTAGGAAAAGACTGGATGTGGCATTCAGTGTCATAGTCTGGTTGACAAGGTGGTGTTGGACTCTATGATCTCAGAGGTTGTTTCCAAATGAGTTGATTCTCTGGTTCTTTTGGATCCAATCACTGTCTTCATCCTCTATAGGGCCTCTAGCATATTCTGATAGCCTCTGTAATTAAAATGAGGCAGAGATTTTTATTCTTGCCACTTTCTTTTTTCAGTTTTAGTGAGTCAATATCTTCTTTCAGCTGGTCATTAAACTTTGCTTCCATTACAGCTGATGGATATTTCAAACATTTATTTGCTGCTTGTTACTCTTGGGAGTAATTTCCTGTAAACATTCACAAAACTATCTTAATTTCTCCTTAAAAATTCCTCTTTAAAACCCTTCCCATTTAGGAATAGAAGATGTCTGAAAATGATTATCTCAGTCTAAGTTCATGCTTCCCATACTTGGACATTGGCCAGGACAGCCAATACTTCTTTACAGTTTCCCTGCTTTCTTTTTAAATCTGGTAATATCACCTTATTAGACCTTTCACATATACACATATACATATACATTCCAGTTACAATCACTATAACCCCAGAGAACCTATTTACTCTCTTTTCAGAACACAGTATAGTGTCTAGCCATGGGCCTTCATTCACGTCCAGGAATTTCAACAGTCAGGTCAAAAGACTCTCAGTCTTTGTGCTTTTCTATTAGACTCTATTGCAAGAGATATGAGAGGCAAAACTAGACTATCCCTTAAAGGCCCCATCAAAAATATGATCATTAGGTAATATCACTAATTACATGATCTCATTCCAAAGAACGGCATTGCTATAGTGCACTTCCAGTAATCACTGCCTTGAAAGGTTTTTTTTTCCCTTAAGCCTAAAGCAAGTTTTGATTGCTAGACAGATTTGTGATGCACAAAATTTTTTTTAACAAATAATTTTCTGAAACCATTGTGAAATTCTCTATGATGCTTCTTGACTCAAACCATACACTGACTGGTGGCAGAGACACAGCATGTTATGACATAGTTCTTATGGTGAAGCATGTCCTTCTGAGAGGAGTCAGGCTCGGTTTTGCCTCTTTAAAGAAATTAGATATGTTATATACAGGTTTAGCCCAGGATCCTATTTGACTTGCATGGCTTTAGACATCTTATACCACCTAGCACAAAGACAAAGTGAGCCTTAGAGATTCTGTATGAGATATAAGCCCATATGTCCCGTTACATACAAAACAATATGTGTATTTAAGGATTTTTTCTTCCTGGAATACTGAAAAATCTAGAGGGGATAAAACCCTGAAAATCTGAAGCACAGCAAAACCTGTATACATATCTTATGGTAACAGAATAAGGAAGCAAGCAGTGCAGAATATTTAACTAATTACAAGATGATAAACTGTGCATGCTCATTTGAGGAAAGGTGTTTCAATTTAGACACAAAAGTGATAATGTTCATCTCCTTTGTGATAATAGAACTTTCCAGACCAATGCTTAATTTTTTGCAACATATTTATCCTGTTCCTTTTTCCTAGATGACCTTTTGCCCCATAGTATGAACTTGAAGCTTTAGTACGAATGTTATTGAAATAAAATTATCTAGAGAAAACAGATATGCTTACAAGGCTGCAAGGGAAGAGGGAAAGTTTGCTTTAAATACAGCTAAGCATGTTAAAGTTTGTCTTAGGTGAACACCATTCTTGACTTTTCTTTCCCAACAAAATTGAATTTCCTCATAAATGTAAGAGATTTTTGCACTTACACTAAATTGCAAAACATAGCATCAGTTGAACATCTTCCTTCATCCAGATGCCACACATCAAAACTTGAAAGGTTTTTCTGTGACAAATCACTTCATTGTCATAAATCTGTTTATAATTTGAAATATTAAAAATATATAATTGTGTCATCAGTTATGCAAAACATAGAAGTTCATATTGACTTTCTAGTTTATGTTCAGGACCGGGGCATATGATATCAGAGTTTGGATTTGCAAGCTTGAGAACATTTTTGGTTCAATTTTCTTCTACCAGTAGGTGTCTCACAGTTCAAAAAACTGTACCAGGACCCTTGTGCTTTGATCATAAATACCTCAGCATAGAAATGGAGCAAAAGTAGAATGTGCTTTGATTAGAATGTGTTCCAAGAAGAGATATTTTAATATTTTAAAAGGTCAAATTCTCCAAGTGTAATTTTGTCATAAGCTCTCATATGGAAAGCTAATCAAAAGGATCTTGGAACATGACATGCTTTCATGCCAGTCCCAAGGAAAAGAGATCAAATTAGTGACAGAGATTTACTCAGCAATGGAATGCCTGCACAGCATAGTGAAACACTCCACACAGATAGCAAACTGCCCTTAAGTGAGCCAGCTCTGGTGCTGGATATGGACTCTTCACCAAGGCAAAAGTACTGGACTGTGTGGAGCAGGAGTGCTCCAGACATGAGGTGGTTCCAGAAGTTAAGACTTCTCAGGTGCAAGGGAAGATGTTGCTGTGCTTGGAACTGGTTGGGAACCCAGTGAAACATGCTTCTGACTGAAATGTGTTTAATTTCAATTGAACAGTTTTAATGTGTGAACATTTAAGTTTCATAAAATTGAAAATTATGTCAGAAAATCTAATTTTTTTTTGCTGATGTGAAGTGCGCTACTGTAAATGCATGAACTCTACTACTTCTTGAGGTGCTTACATTTACTGATCGTTCAGTAAGGTTTCTCAAACATCTCTGTCTACTTCTGCCTGTAATATAAGTAGCTGATATATGTGTAGTGCTGAAGTAAATTGATTTATCTAACTGTATGCAGAGAAACACCTGAAAGGAGGTTGTAGCCAGGTGAGGGTCCAACTCTTCAGCCATGTCTCTAATGAAAGGATGAAAGGAAATGGCCAAAAGTTACTAGTGGTGCAGATTCAATATCAGCAAAAAATATTTTCACTGAAAAGAATTTCAGGCATTGGCATAAGTTTCAGAGGGAGGTGGTGCAGATGTTGTCTCTGCAAGTGTTCAGGACGTGATCTGGACATGCTTGAGCAAGCATTAAAGACCTGTGTATCATTGTGTAAATGCCCCCTTTACAAAGATTGATTTAGATAATGCAGAGCCTCCAGATTATATGGAGCACTAACATATGTCTCTGTATATTGTAATATAGGCTTAGAAAGGTCTATTATTTATTGGGACATCAAATATAACAGTTCCCATTTGTACAGACTGCAACTAAATTCTTTTCCAACCTTCATCACCATTCTAATTTTCCTCCCAAAATTTATTTGTAAAAGAATTTGAAAAGAGTTAAAAAAAGACTATGTGACTTCTGTTGGTCTTGGGAACAAAGGATTCAGTGTGGATCTTTACTGTGTTGGACTTCAAAGCTACAAAACAGAGATATGCAGAACAGTAAAAAAAATCTATGTTTCATTCAACATCTTGCAATGACCTCTTCTGGACAGGTAAGTCTTAAAAAATGACAATAAAAGGAGATAATGACACTTTTCTGATAATGTCCTAGGCTATGGTGATTTGTAGCTCTAAACCTAGGGTTTCATTTAGCAAGATGTAGCAGTTTGGGTTTAATAACCTTTGATTGGTTTATTTTTCATAAGTTTTCACTCATCAGTTTTTGGATCTAAATCAAATCTTCAGTTGTAGAATTTCATACAAAGTATTTGCCTTGAAGCTGGATGACAACTTTTAAGGATACCTTAGCTTTTGTATTCATAATTGTTTATCTATATATAAATATGTACTTGTGTTTATTCAGGGTGTTCTCTTCCTTCCACTACGGGCTGCTTTAATTATAAATCTGCCTATTAATGTAGAGAATCATTTCTAAGTCCTGCTGATCCCACATTTCCTCTCTATGGGCCCTTTGCTATGTGCACAGAGAACAGAGCAATAGTACTCTATAACTACACAAAGTACCTTTAGCACTTCCTCAGTCGTGTTAGCCCACTATCTCCACAGAAAATCTGCTAATAAAAACTTTATCACTGCTGAGAACCATGGTACTTTTTTTCCCTTAGTCTATTCATTCCAAGAAAATAGTTCCTTACTATATACAGAATGATAATAAATCCCATCTTGTTGCACAACAATCTACTTTTGTTCTGGAAAATGTTTTTACTATTCTTGAAGGCATCATCATCAGTTGTTTGTAGAAAGCAAATGATGCATTAAGACACTGCCAGAAACAATTGTAAGGAAAGCAAAACTTAACTACTTCCATTTCTTAGATGAGCAGCAAAAGTAAATAAGAAACTGCAGACTTGTGTGGCTAAAAACACCATCTTCTAAAAATGCGGAAACTCAGAATGAGGAACATTAATTGCTATAAACTTCCACTAGAATATGAAATAGCCAACAGTATGCTCTTTCTTCTTTCTCTATATCTCATTTAAATCTACCCTCCCTCACTGTAATATATTGCCTCTTGTGCTGTCACCACATGCCTTGGTAAAAAAGTCTTTCTCCATCTTTCTTCTAAGCCACTTTTATGCAAGGAAAGGCCACAATAACATCTCTCTAGAGCCTTCTCCTCTCCAGGCTGAACAGCCTCCACACCCTCAGCCTCTCTTCATATGAGAAGTGCTCCTCTGACCTGGTTTAACAGGGCTATGTCCTTCTATGTCCTTCTATGTGTTGGGCGCCCCATGGCTGGAGGCAGCTATCCAGGTCAGGTCTCAAAAGAGAGCAGCAGAGGGACAGAATCACCTCCATTGTCAAGGAACAGACAATGTTTGTTCCTTGTTTGCAGGCAGTATACTGTTGGCTTTCTGGACTGCAAACACATTGCTAGCTCATGTCCAGTGGTTTGTCCACCAGTATTCCCAAGTCCTTCTCTCAGGGCTTCTCTCTCTCTCAATCATTTCATTTCCCAGGCTCTAATAATATTGGGGATTGCCCCAACCCGGGGGCAAGACCTTGCACTTGGCTTGGTTGAATCCCGTGAGGTTAAGTAGGAAGTGAATCCTAGAGATTCAGGTTCAGTGAGGTAGCCTGAACACTGTTTGGTAATAACATTAAAAGCTTCTGTAGCAAAGCTTTAACAGAAAAAAAGTCAAAACCAGAAAATCAAAACTTTGCCTAAGTGCTTCTTATGTAAATGATTTACATAAAAATTTAATATGTGTTAATAGCAGCTCTAACAAGGCTTAGAGGTATCATTAAACCACCCAGGCTTGGCAGGAAGTAGTCAGCCAGCAGTTAAAAAAATCAAACCTCCCTCAGGAAAAGGAAAGAATACCTGCAGTTATAGAGACTCTACAGCTGGTTAAAGGAATCTGAATTTATATTCACAATCTAAATCTAGAAAGTAATCAAGAGATAAATATGTAAATCTTCAAGCATATATTTATTAGATATGCAGCCAGGTTAAAGATGAAAAAAGATTATGGAATACTTAGAAGAGGATGCCCAGTCATCAGTCCCAAAATCTTGCAGCTTCTAGCTGGTTTTGCCTTCAGAATTGATGGAGGTCTTTAGGCAGGTGACATTTCCTGAAGTGTCTCAGGGAGGCTGTTTCAAAAATACTGTAGAGGCATCTGATTGTTGCATTTTAAAAAGCCCTGCATTTCATATTTATTTTCTTATAATCTTTTGCCACTGATGTTTTATCTGGACACTTTTCTTCCTAAATAAATTCTTTTCATTTTACTATTAAGTTTGTTCAATGTGATGAATCACTGTGATGTTTTACTATTAAGTTTGTGTGATGTGATGAATCACTGTGAATCAGCACCAGGTGATTCAGAGGCTGTATACTCTGTACAGCTGCTGGAAATTGTAATCAAAAACGCCAGCTTGATTGGTCCTTGGAGAGATGTTCCCATATATACATGTGAAGATCCAAAGCGCAGATGACTGTTAACTACATAATGAAGCTCAATTAAATTTTCAGGATTATTTTAGGAGTGGGGGAGAATCTTTTGGGGGTCTTGTTCCTAACCTTTTCTGATAAGGGGTTTTATCTCTGCCTCCTTGCTGAGGTGGTTTTTTGTTGTTCTTTTTTTTTAATTTATTTGGGAGGGAGGGTAGCTCAGGATGAATCAGAGCAATGCAAACTTCAGCAGTCTGCATGAATGATTTGACATTTTCATGAAGTGGCATACTATGACTAGGTAACTATGTAGGAAAAACAAATAGGTAAGGCTGAGAGTAAGGACTCTTGGGGTGTAAAATGTAAGCTTCAACATTAATCTTTTGCTGAGCACACTCCATTGATATTGGTAGAAAAAATGTGAGATGTTAATGATGATAACTTGAACGGAGCAGTTGAGATGAGGCTGCTTTGCTGAATGACCTGTTTTTCCCTTGTACACAAAACTGTTTGTATGTGGTTGATAAAAACAGTCAATGTTTGCTTAAACCAGTTGAGTGAGAAGGGGCAAGACCAGGGGGTCAAAGGCAAATCCAGTGACTATTATAGAACTGTTTGTTGCAATTGTTACAAATGGTATTTTCTGTCAACTGAAGTCCCACTGTGACACTCCTGTGTCACCTCTTCTATAATCTTCCTATAGACCATTACTCATAAATATTTTAGGCTGATTTTGAAGGGAATCCAAGGTGTTCCCATGGATGTTTACCTGGATGTGTTGTGTCTAGGCCTCAGAGTGAAAAGAGAATAAGACTCCTCTACAACTGATTAACTCAGCACAACTAACATCTTTCTAGTTCTTTTTCTTTTTGTTGACACTACAAAAAAGTCATGGATGGATGCTGTGTACCATGTTTCTTTCATCTCCTTAGATTCAAGAAGTCCATTGTAAAATGCCAGTCCACAAAGTGTTTATTACAGTGTGTTCTTGCACCCTCTGCAACATCATTCACGTGTCTCACTTTTTTAATCCATGCATGGCATTACTCCTCTGTGTGAAGCGTTCTTATCAAATCCAGATGTTGCACAATCTCCTTTCATAAACTTGCCAAGACATGTGATGCTAGAGCTGTGATGGCATCCATCCTCTATCCACAAACACATTAATATCTTGCTCTCCTAAACACACACAGCTAAGCACCTTTTCAGCTCACATTCATACTAAACTAACTCCAAAAAAGTAGTAACTTGAAAGCGCCTTTTTTTCTTTGTTGTTGGCCTCGTTGCAGCACATCAAACATAGATGGTTTGGTGTTGGGGAATGACCTGTCTGGCTAGAAATTAGGCTGGTAAAGGTGATCTGTTGGATAATCCTGACACAAAGTTCCAGCAGTGTAAAGTCTGGGCTGCCTTGTGTACCCTGGCAGTGTGTTCTTTGTACACTGTGTGAAGAATGGTCAGGTAGAGGGGTTTGAAGTCAGCTTTTAGACAGCTATTCAAGGAGAATCTTCATGTAGCACTGGTATTTTACCTCCTTGAAAGCAGTGATGTAAGAACATTGCTGCATTTCTTCATGGTGACTTGCATCTTGAAGTGTTTAAGAATATGACCCTTAATTAGTAAATTCATTTAATGAAAAATGCAGACAATCCAGTTACTCTCTTCAGAACAAAACAGATATTTATTCCCTTTTTAATACATATCACATGACTGGTGAACAGTAAAAAATAAAAGTTCCTGTGAAAAACAAAATAGTTTTTTTCCTTTTTTATATGAAACTCTAATACTGTATTTCTGGCACAATGGGACACTGTTCAAAGAAGAAAATTAACAGTACTTCCTATCACTCTGTCACTCAGAAATCTGCCCTTGAGCAAGAGCTTATTTTTTCCAATTTCTTAGTGTAAATGAAATCCAGAGCAACCAGCAAAAGAACAGGCAATACTATTCTTCAGGAATGTAATACAGTTAGTTTCCCATCTCTGCTGGAACTTCTTACTAAACTTCAAACTCCAGTTTTTGCATTATCCAGACTTCTTTCTTCTTAATATTTTTACTGCCTTTTCCATTGAACTCTCTTGCTGAGATGTTGGATTATTCCCTTACTGAGAGTCTCTGGTTTATGCTTCTGTTTATCTTTCTGTCCATCTAGCTATGCATTTGTGGCTTTGAAATATATAGAAACATAAGCCAAAGTTTTCAACTTAAATTCTCATGTAATATATTGAATTTACACTTTTGATTATGTGTTTTTTATTACCTTAATATAGCATGAAGAAAACAAGTGGATTCAGGTAGAACTTTTAGTCTGATCAATTATAGACATCTAATTTTTTAACTGTTATTTCTTCCTCAAGATCTTTTGTCTCTAATCAACTTCGAGAAAATTTTGGATGCCTTTATATTTGAAGATGTTGACAGCTGTTTACATATCGGTTGTGATTTATATTTTCTGTTTAGTACACAGCTATTTCTAAAAAGTACATGAGTGAGAAATAAGCAAAGCCACAGAAGGGTGAGCTTAGTACTATTTTATACCCCAACCTCACATGGTTACCCTCAGGAATAAAAATATTTCTGTGTAATCTGTGTAATTGCATGAATTCTGACAAATGAAGTATGGGAGCAAAGCAATGAACTCATATTTTTACTATATTGCATGTTTTACAAAGATTTGTTATAAAATAACCTTCTGAAATACATCTCTTAGTGTGAAAACATATATTGTTTTATTTATTTAACATCTGGTGGTCTGTGAACTCAGACCTGTGCAGGTCCTTATTCTTGAAGAAGGCTTACCCTTATGAAATTCATATCAAAGGTAAAGAATTGCACATGTAATGATTGATTCTCTTAATCCAGAACTCACATATATCAGCAGAATAATGTAAGTATTACATAATTGTTAATGATGGTATAGGAACCAAATTTAGGGAGGTCAGTAAAACACAAATGTTTATTAAATAATATGAATCAGTAATAAAAAAGTGGAAGTCTCAGGATTTCAGCTAAAACAACTGGGAAATTGAACAAGTTCAAATGTTAGTCTACAGGGTATAATTTCATTACTTACAGACTTTTATAAACTCAGCCACTTGCAAAAAACTAGATTTAATTGGAAAGTAAAGATGGAGAAGGTTCCACATCAGGATATTTTGCCCTTTCTTCTACAATTTTTAATGGGATTTTTTTTTCTCTTTGTCAAACCTAAAAATCCAAACACTGATTTTTCCTCTTTAGGAAACTGAAACCTGGACATTTTTGTCCCTAAAATTCTGAAATTTGTGTATGTGTTGGCTAAAGACTCAGCATTCTTGCCAAAATCATGTGTTTGTCAAAAGATTTCGAGGAAAGTATATGTACTTTTATTTAACTGAAAACTAATTTAGCAATTAAAAAAACATTGATAGAAAATATTTCTTAGCACCAATAATAAGCCAAATATTGTGTGATTTCTGCTGTCCACCCAAAGGAGCAATCACTTTTTCATCTTTTTGCTATCAAACATAGTTTTATTAATGACAGTGGTGGCCAGGATAATAAGTTTTCCTGCTCCGTAATCCTCTTCTAAATTTTTAAAGTACTTTTAAATCTTTCTCTTTATTTCTCTGCAGCTGAAACACTTCAGGGAAAATATTATTTCAAAAAGGAGTGGGGAAAAAGAAAGCAAGTTATTATATTGAAATTTTTGATTGCACAAAAACACCAGTTTCATGTTTTATTTTGGTTTAAAGTAAATACTATAAGCAACAACTTTGCCTATGAAAGCAATGAGATTTCTAAGGGTTTAGATTATGTAATTATCTGAAGCCCACAGAAGAAGCTTGTATTGGCTGAAGTCTGTACTTTGTAGCTGTAACAGAAGTAATGATTTCATTTAGTTCTTTCTGCAATAAACATTTAAAAGCCAACAGTAACTCAGTTTATAAAAGTACAAATATTAAATCCTACAATAAAAAAACCAAGAGACACCTTTCTTGTTTTGACCTTAAGAAACATTTCGCTGGACAGGTACTTCTGATGAAATTACAGTAATGAGTCAGATTTCATCTCTGCTTTGTGTTGTGGATAGGGAAGGCAATTAATGTGGAATCAGTTTAGGAGTCATCTTCTATGAAACAATATACTTTATTACAGGAGGCTGCAAAAGATAGCAGTTCATGTAATGATTTGTTATCAGCACACAGTTACCCTTCTGCCTCATGGCATGAAGGCTGGATAAATCATGTTTCCATACCCTAGCACTATAATTGTAATGTTTGCTCTAGTCTTGGGAACACCTGTGCACCAACCTTGTCATACCAATAAAGATTACAGATCAAAATGCTCAAATAATTCACCAGTTTTACATCAAAGAGAGACAGATTCTGACAATACAAAACAAGCTAAAATGAACAGAATATAGAGGAGAACAGGAATATCTTGTAAAAATTGTTGATTACTCCAGATGCCATTGTGTAATTAAAATCAGAATAAAAACAGGGATCACTTAAGCTTCCTGTAAAATAAATTGGAATCTTTCTTTTGAACATTTTGCTCACTCTTGTGCTGCACAATATGTATTTACCATTGCATTGCCTGGTTCAGTTTTAAAAGCTGTACCCTTTTCAAATGGTGTGAAACTGAAATGTAAAAGGAAATATAGTGCTGTGTTACGTGCAGAAGAAAAGCTTATTAGACTTCAGAGATAGTTAATAAAATCCAGTCTTGAAACAGAAAATAGATTTGCAAAACAGAAATATGAGATAAGGCTTTTGTCTCAATCAAGAGGACTTTTCCAGAAAGTGTGAAATGTAACACAGAACAAGGTTACATTTTTGTCTCATTTTTAACAGCTTGGAAGAAAGAGTACTGGAGCCAAAATGTTGCCTTTAATGTTATTTTCAATATTCCATCATGATTTTTATCAGTCGTCTCCCTTCATAACAAGGCCTTTCTTCTCTTTCCATGTTGGGGCCAATCTTACTGCAGCAAAACAGATCATCATTTCCTTTTTCATTTTTAGCATAGTCAAATGGTGAGAAGAAACACAGCAGTCTGTGTTCCCACCCTCTCTTTTCTCTTCAGTAAAATGAGATGTCAATAAAACCCTAGATCATTTCAAAGTGTTAGTTACAGAAAACCTAGATATCTTAGGTGCTGAACACAATAGGAAAGTCACAAGCCATGTTTTAAAGAGCATCAGTTTTCAACTGGTTTTACAAGGACTAGGCAAAGAAGGTGAAAATAAAGCAAACTACTTTAAAAAAAATATTTGAAGGAAGACTTCTTTCAGTATGGGGAAAAAAGCTAAAACAATAAAAAACAAGACTTTTTAATAGGTGTGGGGGAGGTATTTGTAAGCAGTTGAAAAGAATCAGAAAATGAGAAATCACAGGGTGAAAAAAGTTTAAAAGGTGAAAATAATGAAATGTAAATAAATGAAATGTAAATCAGAACCAGACTGGCTAGAATAAATTGAGCAGAATTTACAAGGGAAGAAAGAAATAAAAAGAAGCAGATTTATTTCAGAACTAAAGGCCCTTCAAATAAATCCAAAATGTATAAGAAAGTTGACCTAAGTGAAATGATGTGCAGTTAAAACTGGAAACATAATTAAAAGTAAAATGGCTGGAAATATTATGAACAAAAACCTGAACACTTAAAAATTGAAAAGAACCAAAGAATAAAAATTAATACTGCTGACTGAAACATAAAACTCAAAATAAATAGACTAGAATTTAATTCAGAGTGTGAAAATAATATGGCATAAAAAGAAAGCTTCAAGAGTTAACTTTGTTCATTTCTAAAACCTACTCCAATAGAAGAGACTTGACCTTCATTTTAAATATACAACTCAAAATGGAAAACCATGCTTTTCCATAAGCCAAAGCAAAAGCTGTCACTTTTTATTTGCAGCACAGTTATGATTTTTATGGGTTTTTTTTACTATTTCTCAATGTACAAGTTGGAAACATACTAAAAACACAGATTTTTCTTTTTTTTCATTTTACTGACATTACATTGGCAAATACATATCCTGAAACAAGCTAGGATCACAGTCCTTCTTCCCTGATGTCTCGTAAGAGCAGGGTCGATAATTTCCACTCTCTCCACTGACAAGTGGCTACTAGTGGACACGGAAGCTTGTTCATACAAAAGCAGACTTCATTGCACGTGTTTTTATACCAAAGGACAAAATTAATATCTTGTTCAACGAGAGGAAGGATAAGAGGAAAAAAAAAATCAAATTATTATCAATTTTCCTGAAGTCCCTGAAAGACGGTATTAAATTTCCTCAGCTGACCAGCTGGTCAGGATCGAGTATATCTTTATTTTATGTACTGTTATAGGCTACTTGAGGTAGGAACCTGTTCTTTTTCTGTACTCATGGTGAGATCTGAAGATTGTACATCTGGTTCCTGTAGAGAAAGAACAGACATTCAAAGACTTAAAGATAATCTGGTATCTAGGTTTAAATGCTTTTTCTTTTCACTTAAGCTCTCTACTAACTTCAGTTTGAAATCAGAAAGAAAAAAAACAAACTGCAATGTCAGTCTGGTGAAATGAAGCTGCTGGAGTACGTTTCAGATATTTATACTTGTGGTGTTTTTAAAGATCTAGAATTCCTAAGATTTTATTCATGGTATTGCCTTGAATTTACTGACTGTATTAAGCATCTCTACAATAAATAGTTTATTTCTTGTTCCAGTGGAATTTTCAGGTTATAGTATATGGATCAGAACTAAGGAAAATTAAAACTTCTGAAATTAAAATACCTACATCATTTTCATTTACTTTAAAAAAATAAACCTTTAAGAATACAGCATGAAGTTATTCTTATCCACACTTACAGTAAGTATGCATGTGACAAAGAGACTTTCAAGGCATAAAATCTTACTAATGGGTATTATATTTCCTACTATTGGAATAATAATGCACCATTCTCTTTTTTGAATAGAGTATTTTATTTCAAAGTATTACCTTTGGTTACTGTTGTAGAAGCAACCCCAACAGTTTTAAAGTTTCTTTTGAAACTTGAGCTGATGCCAATAACAGAGAACTTGTGTTTCTTTTGAAAGCTCTGAAATGTGTGGAACAAGCAGCTATTTGAAAAAATATCCTTAAATAGGAAACATTCTCTAATCCAACATGGAACAGAGGAGAGCTGCTCTCCATACTATAGAAATATCTTCTGATTTCATATAAACAAAATGGAAATGAAACTGTTCTTTATGAATGTATCCTTAAATGTATAGTAACATATTCAAGGCTGGCATTGAGCAACAAAATTAGAGAAAAGAATGTTGCCTGATGATTTGGCTAATGGTTTCACACTGAGAGACAGCTTCTCTCCTATTCTCTGCAGGTCAGCTGGCACAAGCACTCATGATGGAGAAAAACGGTGCTGTCTCATTTTGTTGACAAAGATAGATGTCAAGGACACCCTACACTGGGATTGCAAATCCTTCATGATTCATAGGCTAACATATAGGGTCATAGGCTTGTCACAGCAATAAGAGCACTGACACAGTAACAGGCTAAGAGAAGATGATGCTTACAACGAGAAAAAGGAAGGATGGACATCTGGAAGTGTAGCCAAAGGCTACACTGCTGCAGATTCCTGGACAAAATCCTACAAACTATATTCCACAATATATGAGCTTAGGTGTCAGGATCGTTAAACTTTTTCTTTTTGCCATACTCATTCTTTCAACAGTGCCAGTGCTGCTGTGTTTTGATGCATTCAGACAAGGATTCTGTGTTGCTAAGACTCTTCACTGAAAAAGGAAGGGAATGTTTACTGTGGACATTCTACAGCCTCCTCTGCCTCAAGCACAGTTTCTAAAAAAATCTTTGTGAAAATGAACTTTTCCTAAGAAGAGAAGGGAAATGGAAAAAAAGTAAAAAAAAAATCTTTGCTCTTTTGTCCATTCTTACTGTGCTAGAGAGGAGGTTTGCAGTTTCAAAAAATTAATGAGTCTCCCAGTTAGAATATGTCCCTTTACTTTAGCATAATTTTCAATATTGTGTTTTGTTATCCGCAGTGAGTTAGATCATCTGGATCAAATGTTGCAAGGTTGTACGAAAGTTGTCAGAAGAAACACTAAAAAAGTTTTATGACAAAATGTAATGAATTTCCAGAAAGATGATTAGCTGCTCCTTGTCACAAAACTGATGCGTGATTTAAACATTTTAAATACAGTTATTAGTTATCTAGGGAGAATGAACAGATATGAATACAATGTGCATTTGTCACTAAGTTGAGAGGACAGTTAAAGTACGAGAATAAAGAATAAAAAGGAATCTAATTAATATGTGTGTGGTTAATGATTTTTAGTATGTTTACTGAGAGAAAACAATTGCTCTTCATTAAGTTTGTAGATGACACAAAGAGGAAGGGTATCTATATTTAATTTATTTGGCAGGGTTTGGCAGCAGGGGAACTGCTGGGGTGGCTGCTGTGAGATCAGATCAATTTAACTCATCACAGTTTTTTCTGGTGCCACACATGGGCTCTGGAGGTATTTGAGAAAAGGGCAGTAACCAGTAGAGGTAATGGGCAAATCTTGATCAGAATATTACCAGAAAGCAGAATATTTGTGAGGACTGCTTTGTGGTTATAATGTGGTGTAGGGACAAGGGGTATGGCGTGAACGTGCTGTCCACCAGTGTCAGTGCAGTCGTGATATCAGTTCAAATTTGGTGGACAATACTCTTGATTAATGTATGTGAGCTTTGTGTAGACTGCTTGATGAATGTGTATTTTAATGATAATTTTAAAATATGTTCTTCCCAGAGGGGAGGGGGGGATGTCTGGAGGGCAGATGAACCAGTGCAGGCAGAATAGATGTGGCCTGAAGGAAGCTGCAGCCTGTGGGGGACCTGCACTGGAGCAGCTCCAGAAGAGTTGCAACCTGTGGGAAAGACCCTTGTTGAAGAAGTTCATGAAGGATTGTATCCATGGAAAGGACACCACAATGGAGCAGGGGAAGAGCATGAAGAGGAAGGAGCAGCAGACCTAAAGCATTATGAATTTACCACAACCCCATTCCCCATCCCCCTGTCCCAGTCAAGGAGGGTGGAGGGGGCAGAGGTACAGGAGTCAGGAGAATCCGAGCCTCGAAAGAAGTGGGAGTGGTGAGAAAGTATATTTAATTTTGGTTTGTTTCTCGCTGTCCTACTTTGTTTTCAGTTGGAAATAAACTTAATTATTCTTCCTCAATTTTAATCTCTTTTGCCTGTGACAGTAGCTGGTGAGAGATCTCCCTCACTGAGCCCACCACCTTTTAATCTTACATTGTTCCTTTGTCCTGCTGAGGAGCTGAAGTAACAAAGTGGCTGGGTGGGCGTCCACTGCAGTACTGAACAAAGAAAGGGTAGTTTCTTATCAATATCCCTGTTCTCTACAAAGTCAATGCAGTTAAAAAATAAAGTCAATAAGCTACACAAACTGGAGGGCAACTTTTAAAAAGCAGTGGCTAAGAAAAAGGTACTGAGAAAATCAGATGAAAGATAATTGGTTGAAATTGCTTTCTGTTAAGTGCAATTTTTGGGAATATCGTGGTGAATTTCTTATGTGTAAGCAGAGCATAAGGATTGGAAGGTGCAAGTGTAGATACTGTGATTTCCCACTGGCTTTCTCTGTCTGGCACTTGTAAAATAATTTCTTGATGATGATTCTAGTGTTTATTCAAGAGAAAAATAAGGTGATTGCATTATTTTGTGTAAGTAAGTATGGAATAAATTTCTTAAAGTACAGACATCTTTAACAGGCAGAAATTTCACAATATACAGTGACTGGAGGCTTTTATAAGACAAATTCAGACTAATATTGAGGAATTCCATTTTAAAACAGAGTAGATAGCCATTGAAATAGCTTTCCTAGTGAAGCATTGAATTTTGGATCATCTGCAGTCCTTAAATAAAGGCTAGATCATTTTTCTAAAATGTCCTTTGCTCAGAAGTTGCAGAGTGGATAAGTCACTTACCAGTTTAAAGTGATGTACCTGTTCTGCAAGCAGGTCAAGCTATGATGATTCCTTTATAGGCTTGAAATCTGTGTTAATTCTTAAGAGGCATATTAATTGTGACTGATAGATTGGGGAAGTAATTGCCAAGAACAAGGAAACTTAGGGACAAATTTAGCAAAGTGTTTGAAGAGGTGAAAAAGGCAAACACAGGCTTGTATAAACACAAAAGTCTGCATCCAAAAAAATGTATGGATTCAGTGAATGACTAGTGATTTCATTTTAATGCATCTTACTATGGATTTTATCTTGTAAGACAGACTGGAAAGGTTTTGGAGAAAATCAACAATTCTATAGGAGAGAGGTTTTTTTTCCTATGGTATTTGTATCTAATTATGTAGATTTTGTGTCTGAATTGTAACATTTTAGTCAATGGGTACCAATGGCAAAAAAAGCAAAGAAAACATGGTGCAGGATGCTCATATTTCAGTATACTTACCCCTAAAAACTTGGTTTAAAAGTAGGATCACTAGCATTTCATCACATCCAGATTTCTGATGTTTTCAATTTTCATGATTCCAGTTATATTTTCTGGAGAAGCAGCTCTAGAATAGGGTGAAGCCCAGGTGCTTATCACAAACCATATTGCATGTATAGTCACAGATCATCTGTTATGACTCTAGCCACATACATCCATTCAGGCTGAAACTTCCACTGATTTTTGGAGGTGTTTAGAGAATACTTGAAGAAGAGGAAGAAAATGCTCATAAATTTATCCAGTTTGGAACAACTACCATAGCACTGCTCCCTGAGCTGACGAGAAACTGATTTTTATGCAGCTGCTGACAGCAGAAAGAGAAACCAGCAAAACTAAGTAGTCCACCATTAAACCTGGAGCAAACTTACAAGCAAATGAGTGTAAAAACTGTTATGGCTGACACCATGCAAATGTTTAGATTTTTTTGCTTTCCAGCCTGTGTATTCTATAATAGAGTAACCATATACTTTTATTATATTACAATAATGCTTTGCTCCAGAAAATAAGAGTGATTAATGATTGATTTGCCATTGTTCTGTACTTTACCATGTGGTTCTTGCCATGCTTCAATTTAAATGCGAGCTTTATTGCCAAAGGCTTTGTTCTACATTCCTCCAAGATTGCTTTTACACGGTAGGAATAGCAAGGAAAACTGCCAAAGGGGGGCCAAACTTTTCACATTGCATCTGTGTACACAAGAGCTGCACACCTCTAGTCTGTCAGAGGGCAACCAAGTCGATGAGTACAGTCCCCTTTTCTATCAAGGACAGTGTGTCTTGTGGAAAAGCAATGTCTGAAGTTTGACACCCTGCTATGCACTTCCTCATCTGACAAACAGAAATTAGGGCTTTTCCCAGTTCATATGAGGGCTGTTCAGATTTGGGAGTCATGTACAATAAAAGTTATTTGGTATCAAATTTGGTCCATTTTCCTTTCTTGTTAGATTCTTCACTTTGGCTTTATCACCCTACCTGATCTAGCCAAATGTGTTCTCTCCTTTTCTGGATGGCATTCACAGGCAGCTCATTTTTCACCTCCACACTGGAACAGAGTTTTCCTGGAGTAGTTCTTCTTTCTCAGAATTGAGGATGACAGTTCAAATGTTCTTGGAGCCTTTGCTAAATGGATTTTGGATGGTCTCTTAACAAGAGGCAGAGCTGGATACTGATCAGGATGTCTTGCTGTACTAAACTAAGATGCATGGGGGCAACAGCCTTAACCTTTTTTTTCATTTTCTCCTTGACTGCAGGCAAAAGCATTGTACTAAACCACAGCAATGTAGATTTAAATATAGGCTGAGTTTGGAATAATTTCATGATAAGTACCCTTTGATTCTTTATATTCTTGCAGAGCTCACCAGTTCACTCACTAACTAACTAACTGACTAACTAACTAACTAACCCACTCTTAACTAAACTGGCACTAAACCCCACCCCTGCATCTCTTAGAATCTAGCCATTTTAACAAGTGGAGCTGATGCTTTCCTTGTGCAATAGGTGGAGTGGCAACCACTGACATATTCCAATATTATATCCTGTTTCTAAAGAATGCTTATCCTGTAAAGCACATTTACCAAGAGCAATCCTACACCTATAAATCTTTTAGTATTCATATTATATATCAGCTGATTTATACTATCTTTTACCCTTCAAAAAAATTTAGAAATCTCTTCCACATGCGACTACCCAGATATCTTGGTGTTGACTATGTGTGAGTCACTGGGGGAAAGTATATCACTACTTGTGAAATTTTAGAAGATACACCAGGGTTCTCGTTGTGTGGTTTTATGAAATTATGATGCATTCAATTGATTTGTTTCAAGTTATCTATTATCTGGTTCCTGTTTTACATTAGGGTAAAGGGTACTTTCCAAGTACAAACCCAGACCATTTATTATATCAAATAATTCATCTCTATCCACAAAACCAAAGAGCTATTTCTCTAGAAAAGTTGTAAAAACAGATAATGCAGCTGATTTAGGAAAATTTGAGCTTTGCTCATAGTAAAATATGACTAGCTGGTAAGCGGGCATTTCTTTTCAGTAGCAGAGATAAAGAAATTTCTTCCTGGCTCATACTTGTGGATTGGAAGAAATTGCTGCAAAGTTCTCAAGGCAGGGGTGTTTTTCACCTTTAGAAATATGTCTCCCTTCGTATATAAAAATAAATTAATTTTCTGTATACAGAGAAAAGAAATTTAAGATCTAGGGATAAACTGAGTTCTTCTGCATTTTGGGGGGTTTCTCTAGTCCCTTGTTACTAGACAGAATGAGACACTACAGCACCTCATGTAACTTTTTGCTGCTTATATGGCTGGAAGTACTGTACACTTTCAGCAGCTCCATGCCTATGCTGCACTATGTCTTTTTGTGTCCATGAGTTATATGTTTCGAAAGCTCAGAAGTCTGGTTCAAAGAAACTATGAAAATGCACAGGCAGCAGAAATGACAACCTACAGTATCTTCTGTGGGTCACGATGGATGGCAGCCATGATTTCTGTCTCCTCTTATTTTGTGTGGGTGGTCACTTGACAAGTTATCTGCAAGGATATTACTAATACACTGATACTTTTATTTGAAGTCCAAGCCTATCAGTTAGAATGAAATCACGATGAAAAACAAACAAATTTTACGAGGACAGTGAAAACGTTCTTTGAAATGAAACTTAACCTCATAAAATCCACAGCTCTGGAAAGTGTCTCCAAGTGGATGACCTATTCATCACCAGCAGTTTCTGTAGCTGGTTGAGGAAAACTATCAACAAAACACCTCATTCCCATGAGCTTCAGAGCATCCCTGCTGCCAAAAAATAGTCTCATTTTTATGACTGTATAACCTGCCAGCATCTAATTATGACTATTAGCCACAACACGGTGGAGAAAAACTGCTTTGATTTTGTGAGCTGAGTACTCACAGACCCCCATTACCCAATAGTCCTAATAAGAAATCCAAGTCTCGTATGGCCTGGATTTCTAGGAAGATTTGCATGTACATTAGCTACAGAGGTGTTTTACTGAATGTAAAAGCCACCAAAACTTCTTGTACCAGTCCACACATGGTAGAGTTTTCCTGAAAAAGCTAAATATATCCTTCCATTACAAATAAAATCAGGCATTAATAAAAGGTATCAACGTTGGCTGTTCTCGCCCTGTTTCTTTGATTTTTAATTTGTTTTACTGGAAATAACTGGGGAAAATGTGATATTTTCAAGAAAATTTCAGTACCAAATAAGCATCTTTCTACCACAAAGAATTTCTAAGCAGCTATCAACTTCATTTTGTCAACTTCGTAAAATGATTACAAAATCCCAAACCCCCCTTGAAACCTGCACAGAAACCATTCTTTTTGTCCCGCAGTTCTCTGAGTCAAAGAAGCCTTGCCTGCATTCCCCTGCATGTGATGTGACTGAGTCAAGCCTGAATTAAGAGTGCCAAATTAGGATGTTGAACTTCCAGAGAAGAGCTCCAGCTGATGTCCCTGCTGGATGCTTTTTCAATTTCCATTCTGTGTGGGGGCAGCATTATGTATCACGCTGTCTAACCCATTCATAATTGATTACCTCAAGCCTCTGTCCATAAAGCTGAAATATTATGCACAACACAGTATTGTATGGGCTGGATGCACACTTATGACTACACTCAAAAATGAAATGGGTAGACACTGCCCAGAATATAGTGCTCTATACTGCCATAATGGAGGAAACATAATAGAGTGTCACAGAAAACTCTCAGGCATTTCTGTCATTGAGAAGAATGGTTTTCATGAGGATCGACCAATCTATCTATCTCTGTATCAATCCATATTTCTGTCTTCATTAATCTATTTCACGAGAGATAAGCAGTGTTTCTCAAGATGTGTTGCACAGATTGGAATCTATGCTCCCATCAGCAAATCTTTTGACCCAAAGCACTTTAACAGTGTGCAATGAAGGACTCACAAGAAATTAAATCTACATTTGCTTACAAATCTGTTAGTTTCAGATGGTATTTTACTATTTTGTTTTGAATTTGTGAGCAAACTTTTGACTGAAAGGGTAGAAACTAACCTGAATCTCATTCTGCCTTGGGAATGGCATAATTTTATTATCCTTCAGATCAGGATATTGTTGTTACAATGATCAGGTTCACTGTTGTACTATTTCACTCCCAGTGTTATCACACACTGGTAGAAAATTGAATCAGTAGATCAAAGATTCTTGCCTTTACAAAGACAATTTCTGTCCTGGCCAGCCACAGTCTAACTAAAAAGGAAAGTGAAATTACTTATGAACCTATCTATGAAAGTGCTAAGCCAGCTTCCTTCAGAGAAAGTGTGAGCAGATATTTATGTCTCAAAGAGGCCTCAGCATATGTGGCTTAAGATACAAGCAACCTCAACAGTACCTGAGATCCCAGGCTACGAAAAATCTATGCTTTAGGGAAGTTAGATGATTGTTTTTGGTGGAAAGGAAAAATCAAGGGGTTCTCTACTGCTGGTGGAGCTGGCTGAGTCTAATAGTGACTGCAAGAGACCTAGGACTTTATCACTGCCAGTCTGATACAACTTTCCTTCACTCGAGTCCACCTAGAATTCTTTATGCCTGCTTTGAAAGAATGTCACTATAAAAATAGAATACTAATTATTAACTAGAAAAAGAGTACTTGTGCTGCTACTTTGAATGGAACAGTGAAAAATTTATTATTATTATGTGGGAATATTAAGATTATATTATATATTGTATATTGTATATTGTATATTGTATATTGTATATTATATATTATATATTGTATATTGTATATTGTATATTGTATATTTGATATTCTATATTCCATACTCTATATTCTATATTCTATAGTCTATCTTCTATCTTCTATATTCTATATTCTATATTCTATATTATATCTTATATCTTATATCTTATATCTTATATCTTATATCTTATATCTTATATATTATATATTATATATTATATATTATATATTATATATTATATATTATATATTATAATATATTCAGAATTTATGCAGAAAATGACAGGTAGAAGAGAGATGAATTAAACAAAATCAAACAAGAAAATCTCTGTCAAAGTTAGGTTTAGAACTAGTATTCCCTGACACAAAACTCTGTACTTGGACCTTCAGAAATTCCCTCCCATCAGCTACTTGTTGCAGAGCATGTTTCAAGCTTGTGTTGTACACCTGTCCTGACATTCTTGGTGCTCAGCTGTTTGGACATTTGTGCACCCTGTGCCACAGCTCCACACCTGCCTTCTCTGTACAGCACCTGCTGGCAGACAATCTCATTGTTCAAAAGCCCACTCATGTGCTATACATAGCTGCACATCATCAGGAAATGTCCATAAGCATTTGAATTTTCTACTTTTAAAGCAAAAATACCCTAGTGATTTTTTTCCATATTAAAAAAAAAAAAAAAAAGAAAAATAAATAGGAGAAAAAGATTCCCTCAGTTAAAAGTTCCCTCAATTAAACTAGGGAATTGCCTGCTCCTTCTGTCAGTTCCAAAAAAGTCATAAAAAAGAAAACCTAGGGTGAACACATTTCCCAAGGATTATAGGGCTATTCAGCTCTGCACTAGATATGTGAAACTGCATCACTATCCAGTAGCAGCCTCCTAATCCCATCTAATACATTTTAAAGTAAGGACACATTTCTTTCTTTGTCTTCATAAGGAAAGTGTCAGCTTCTTTCTCTCCTTTCCAGTGACTGTGATCTGATGTTTGTTTCTAAATCTGTCACAAATTTCGTTTTTTGTCCTTTCTTTTTTTTTTTCTTCCCTGCACAATGGAAATCAAACATCCTATTTCACAGGATCTTTGTGTAAGTACAGACTTAAACTCAAAAAAAAAAAAGTAAATAATAGAAAGCATGCATCATGGGTCTCAGAGTACTGAAAGGGGCTCAAATGATCCAAATTATTCTTGCACTCTCATAGGCTTAAAACTGTTGGAGAATGAGTGTTATGGTAATGTCACCCACGAGGGCAGTCCTGTGTATGTTGTGCACACCCTGTGCTCTGCCTGTTGTTGGGAGCAGCAATAACAACCCAGCCCACTCCCAACTGCTGACAGCATCCTGCCTCCTGTGGACTGGTACCTGGTCCTTTCCAGGGGGAGTGTAATGGCTGGGAAGGAGGTGAATCCCATGGGAATTGCACACAGTTCTACCAGCACAACAAGAACCCTTCCACGTCCTGATTAGGAGGTTTTTACAAACCAAGAATTACTCATGGCAAAGATGACAATCTCTCAGATTTTGTAACAAACCTACCTCATTGGAATCAGTTCCCAGATCTGTAATGTGGTGGGGTTTTGTTTGTTTTATTTGTTAGTTTTTGTTTGGTTGGTTTTTTTTTTTTTGTTTTTTGTTTTTTTTTTTAATGAAAAGAGATGAAAAGTTAAAGGTGGGGAAACACCAAGTTACACAACCACCTACAGGCATACTCTTCCCTCCCATGAAAGATATTGTCTTGGGAAAGGATTTTTTTACAACTCAAATAATTCTTTTTAGTGGTACCTATCAATGAGTAGAACTATCTCCTCCATGTAGAAAGGAAGCATTTGCCAGCAGAGATGAATTCTTTCTGATGCTAGTGAGGATGGAGCTACATTAGTTCAAGGCTAGATTACCAAGGTAAATTAGGAGTCAGAGCACTGCAAATCAAAAAATACTGGCACACGCCGCACAGCTTGGCACAATTATGTGACATGTGAGTCAGGATGTGTAGTACATGAAAGACTCAAAAAATTAAAATCTTCATTCCTAATGGTTGCACAGGGACACATCTTCAAAGGGTTAAGCTGTGTGACACCCGTTAAAGTAAGCAGGTTTAAATCTTAGATCTTCTGTCCCACATTCAAGACTTTTCACATTGCACCATGGCTTTCTTCATACAGAGCATGAAATATCATGTTTTCCCCTTAAAACCTGAAGTTAATAAAATGAAGGGTTAATCCCTACAATCTACTTCACCACCTTAGCATAATATATAAATAAAAAAATAATAAAAAAAGAAGAGAGGCATTATTTTCTCAGTTTTGGAGTGGTTGACTTGTTATTTTATCTTTTAAGAAAGGCAAATGAAGAGGAATATAAGTGAGCATACAGTTATTGTCTCACTTGGTTGCTGTTACATTTTTCTCCCCATTTTAACAATTGTAGTAAATCTAGGTTTAAGGAGATGCAGACAGGGACAACAGTGATGCTACCCCACAGGTTGCTTCTGTCCAAAAGGGCAGCTGTAAGACCGTTCAAGATCTCTGAGCTTGGCTCATGTTCTACTTGCATTAGAGGATTATATCCACATCTCACTAAAGATCAGTATTCCCTTGTCCTTTCTCAGTAAAACACTGTTTTCAGGGAACATTAGGTATCCCCCACTGAGTATGTTTATCTATAATACTGTCTGTCAGTACCTTGCCTGAAACAAACCCCAATTTTCTTCATTTCAAGGCACAGTCTTAAAATCTGTTACACCACATGCTGAATTTCTGAAATATTTTGTCTTCAAAACTTTATACATATCTGTAATTGTGCTAGGAGTCAAATCTCAGATCTGACTTTGGACACATTTGCAGTCTTTAAAGAAATGGATTGCCATAGCTAAGTAATGATACACTGTTAAATAAAATTATCTATTTGGTGTTGTGACTATGATGATGAAAGGTCAATAGCACACTCAATCCCACTTCAAGACAGGGAAAGTTCTTGAGTTAGTTCAGCAGCAGCAAGCAAGCAGAGTTAAAAATGAAAAGAGTAGCAAATTATTATATTCACTTTGAAGACAGGATATGGCTGTAATATTTCCCTCACAATTTTTCCAGAGGTTATTAATGTGTTTTAATAAGAATGTGCTTTATGGATTTAATACATATTGTGAAAGTTCATGTACACATAAGACAGGCTTTCATTGATACAGGGGATTTGAGAACTGCTCCTTCTAAGCCAAAATTTAGATTATCCAGTCATACATCTCTGTCTTGGTGTAATGCTACATGACTGAGCAGATACAATAATTTCATTACTGATAAATGAGAGATGTCCATTCCCTGTCCCACTCCAGTAGTCTGTTCCTTTCCTGGCTGTACAGTGTCTCCTCCCTCCTGCATCTGTGCTTGCACTCATTTCATCCTGTGATGAATCAGTTTGATTCACAACTTAAGAAAAAAAAAATTGGAATAATGGGTGAAGCAGTTTTCTGGGCTAATGAAATGGATCTGTCTGTGAAGGTCTGATGAGTGTGGAAGTGGGCAGGAGTGAGAGTAGGAAGATGAAAAGAGTCTCCTCCTCCCCTTCACCAAATTGCTAGATTGTTCAGTTGCTTCTTCAGTACATGCCATAACAGGTGCTAAGAATGCTTTGAAGTGTTGAAGAGAATGAGAATTAGATCCCTGTGTCCTTTACACAGACAATACAAAGAGATGCAGGATGCTTACACAGTCAGAGTGTGTTCTGGACCAGACTCCAGACCTGTGCAATACTGGCACAAGTGTTTACTGTCCAGTACAGCAGTACAGGCTCACCTTCCCTGCATTCAAACTGCAAAGGCAACTGAGAAAACAAATGTAGATAATTCTACAGTGACCTTCTCTGTGTGTGTGAGGCTGCTTCTGTGAACCCCAGATACTTCAAAAAACAGTTGAGTCCTGAAGATTGCTGATTCTGTGAGGAGTAGAAGACAGATGGCAGGATACAAAACGTAATCCCCGCAAGCAGAAGAAAAAGGCTGTGTAGCAAAGCTTAAGAATTCTGATTCATTTTTGTTTTTAATGATTGTCAAAATTGTTGATTTGATGGCTGTATGGCCATATATCCATACTCCGTGCATTGTCTAATTTTCAGCTACCTGACAATTGTAAATTATGTAAAACCCTTAAGAGGTGGATACTTTTGCAATTGTTTATTTGTTCATAGCATATAGTTTTCAGAAAGTCCGGAATATTTCTAAAGCTGAAAGCAAAATTCCATGTTTCTTTCTTTGGTGGCAGTGCAGGTTTAAGCAATTCCTACCCTCAGCCCTTCCTTCCTGTCTCCACACCACCACATCCATTGTGCCAGCACAGCTGTTTGTGCAGCTCGTGGTGAAAATGGGAACCATCTGAGAAATCCCGGGGCAGCAGAGAGGAATCAAAATCAAAAGGAAGCTTATAACAGTGTGTGAAATAAGATGTATGAGAGGCTAACCTTGCATTGTGACATCTGTGAGGTCTATGGAGGCCTTGTTAAGTTGACCCTAAAGGATCTGAAGTCTAGAGAAACTTTTAGAGTCTCTTATGAAATTTTAAAATATGTCTAAAGAACCCTCTTATTTATCTAATTCAAAACCTCTTTCTGTATTTAGTGACCTTAATTTGTAGCTGTTTGCTGCTTTGAAGATTCTTTATGGAGCAATATTAAACTTACTCAAAAATAAACCTTCCTGAGGAGTTAAGACAGACGCTTAAGTGCCAACTGTTCCATCTCCTTTTTGCTCTTCTCTCAGAAAGATAAACTGTAGCTAGATAAATGTTTATGTAAATATATAGGTAAAGGGAATATGTACATATAATCTTTGCAACATTTTTGAAAGCCACTCTATTTTTTTGTGTCAGGTAAGCAGTTTGTCTGGTTTTGCTGCCTATGTGGGAGCAGAACCTACATGACAGCTTTCTTAAATACATTATCCATATAATTAAACACAGTTTTATTCAAAATATTTCATACTTGAACAGAGCTGAACATTTAATTTCTGCAGTGACCCACAGACACTGATGTCTCACCCATCTGTTGGTCGGTTTCTCCAGAGTGCCTCAGTTCCTTCTTTTTTTGATAACAAGGGGTTCTGTCACACTTGAGTCTCACACCAAATGTTGCCCATTTATAGGCATATAATCTTGGAGCACTTCACTGGCCAGATGCTTTGCATATGGGAGGCTGGGTATCTGGTTTCCATTCCAGGAACCAGGCAGTAAAATGCATATCATTTAGGTGCTTTGAGATTTTGGCTAATTTCAACTCTGTGAATAATGGTTGGAACTATTCATATCCTTGATGCTAGGCAAACACCCAAGAGATTTACTAAAATGTTAAATCACAGTAACACAGTGGTCTCCAACACAGTAACAGAGAGCTTTTAGTCACAAACTCATTTTTCTTTACCTCACACTCTCATACACTGAGTTTGCTGTGCTTGTAAGTAATTATTTTTCTCCTTAAGACTTAAATACATGGCAAAATTTCACTGCTATTTTACTGTGATAGTTTTGTCTTCAGATCAGACAGCTAAAATGAAGTAATTTTGGAAGGCTGCATTTCCTTAACATCTTTCCCCAGAACATCTCAAAATGCATTATGAAAAGTAATCAAGCTCTTCAGTATGTCAGAGACACTTGAACACTTGAAGGGAAATTAATTCTGGCAGAGCTCAAGCCTTTCTTCCCAGCCCAGAGTTCTCCTGCCCTGACTCATTCCTCCTCTCTCCTTCTCCTCCTGTGCTAACAGAACTCCCTTTGATTCATACCTGTTTAGCAGCTATATCTGACTGCAGACTATTTCAGCTAAAGGCTTGATTACACCATACTTCACCAGCCATCAGAATCTGTTTTCCTTCTGAACTCCTTTTGTTATTCCCCATACCCCTTTATCTTTTTGATCAACTACTACCTGTTCAATTTACACTTTGTCATTTATTGAATGAGTCTTATTTCCTCAGTATCTTTTCCCTTCCTCTTTTAATGTGTTCCATTTCAGTTCCACCCCTTTCATCAATCTTTTGACATGTTTCTTAATTGTTTACTTGCAGGATTGCAAAACTGACTCTTTCTTTCTATGTTTCCTTTTTGCTTGAATAAAAAATCTGAAAATCAACTAGACTTGCTTTGAAGGAAATTTCTTTTGCCTTTTCACACCATTCTTCTTTTCACTAATCGGTTCAACTTCTTTCAGTTAAGAGAGTATCTCACATCTTTGAACTTCTCGTGTTGGAAAACACATTCCTCTTTTTTCACCTGTTGAGTTTTGGTTGGACACGAAAGCTTTAGAGGGCTTTCTTTTTGTGATCATTTTCTGATCACAAAATCAGAAAATGACATGGGCATGAATAAAAAAGGGAGAATGTCTACATCTGGTTTTCACTGGGTGTATTCTTTATATTAACACCCTAATTTGAAGACTATGCCATGGGAGATCTCATTGCTCTTCTGTGTACTTTGCTGGATAAAAATCACTAAAGATGTACTGATGCTGATTTCAGACAAGGTTATCTTGGTTAGCCTTTTTCACTCATTTAGTTGTCAGTAATGACGAATAGATTATAAATGGAAGACATGGTGGTTTTGTCAGAGCTAGTGAGAAATGCTCTACACCTGCCCAAGGCATGTTTACCAGCTGTACTACTCCTAAAAAGCTACCAGCAGTAGCTGCTTTTCTCAGAAGCAATGTTGCAGGCTAGAGTCACTCCTGCAGCTGCTGCCTCTTCTCAGTGTTCCTTGCTACCTCCCCAACACCTTTCATCTACCTCATGGCAACTTTAATCATTTACTGATGATGACAGTGAGAGCACTTTTGAAGCATTGAAGTTTTTCATATAATTATCAGTTAGACATATATTACACAGAGATTCTCTTATTCCACTAATTTGTCAACTAATTACTTTGCTAATTTAGGAAACAAAAATAGCACTATTTTTTTAAAAATAATAAAGATTAGACATTTCAAAATGTCATTAGACGTTTCAAAATACTGACTCAAGAACCTACTGCCTGTTCTCAAGAACAGGTGTACTATTTGGCAATGGGATAGTGAGCTTGGTTTTGCTTTTGATAGCATTAAAAATTTGTGGGTTTTGAAAATAAAACCCCAAATATGTATGAAAGCTGCTGAAGGAACAGATTATTAAAGTTCTGACCTTTAGCGGCACTGTGATCATTCAGAAGTCTTGTCTTGATAGAGAATAAAAATACATTATTCTGCCCTTTTCAAAACTCCCGAGCATTCCATTTCACCAACAGACATGACATATGAGCACCATCAAGTGGCAAGGCACCTAAATTACAGATTGTATTTCGACTTCCTTTTTCCTCAAACCACAGATTCTAACTAGGCATTTAGAGGTTTATATTAAATTTCCTGCATTTTAAAAAAATTCGCATAACTGTCTTGCTGCTAACTTCTCAAAGATGTGGGTAGAAGTAGAAAGCCTTTTTGGAATACTCTTCATGTCACCTGAACAGGGCATTTGAGTGTTCCATAGTGGTTAATACAGGCAAGAATTTCCAGAGTATCTAGAATTCTTTTGCAAACACATCCTTTTTTTTTTTCTCTGCTACTGCTATCACGGTCAGAACTGATTGCTCCCTGGTGTGACAAGATCCATGTTCCCCTTATGGCAGGATAAGGACTCATCAACTAAACTATATCTGCTACTTCCTGAGAATAGGGTTGCCATTGTTCAACTCTTTTTTCCCCCCTTTTTCATACTTACATACTTTTCTCTTTTTTTCCCTCCCTATTCTCTTTCTTTTCTTCACTGCATGATATTCTTTAAGGTATCAATAAAATTTTCATCCATCAAAACATATTAAAAACAGGCATCAAGACTGTATGTCTATCCTGCACCTCACTGAATTTGGGAACCTCCACTGAGGAGTATGAAGGCAATTGTGTGGCCTTCATTTGTGCCATATTAATGATGACTGTTTCTTTCAAATTTCTGTAGCAAAATCAGATCCCAGAAATAATACTGGTTAGAGGAACCTTATGACTTCTGCAATAATTATACTGGAAATCTATTTTCACTTCCTACATGGATGATTTTGTTCTTAGCAATTTCCTAACAACAAAATTGTCTAAATCTCAATTAGGATTTTCTTTAATTTTAAGCATGACTGACTTTTGCAATGGTCTCTTCCTTAAACCACTCCCATTATGCCTCAGATTAATTGTAGCTATGACTGACACGACACACGGACATTCTGGCTTTTAAGCACATAAATATCAGACTTCTCTCTTCTGCCTTCTTTTACTACTTTGCTCCCAAAGGTGAAGTACCAGAGCAGTGTAAATTCTTTTGGCTTTAACAGCAAATGGACATACAATTTCTTTCTTTGCTTCAGTAGTTCAGTCATTAATATGTAAGAACCTGGATGTCACACTTTATAGTAATTACTTTTAAATTTTTTAAAATCTTCACATATGGCTATTTTTTTGACCAGTACCGCTTTTTTAGGCTAGACAGACTGTGCCTTTTTAAGAGACCATCATACTAAACCAGAGCTAAAGAATTTCTGCATTTGAGCATGTTCAACCATAGTTACTATCAAATTATGAACTGAACATTTGACAGTAGACAAGATATATATTCTGGGCTTTCTCAAGCCTGAAACATTTCATGAAGCCAAGGTGATGTGCTAACTGGAGTTAATAGGAAGCAACCAATTGAGAACTAGTGGTTTAAATGAGTGGAAAACCTTAATACTTATTAAAAGTGTTGAAGTAAAGAGCGAAAGGGCAGGTGTGTATTTCCCAGCAGAATAATCTTCAGCAGTCAGCTAAAGCAGAATTAGTCCCCTTTGTGATGCATTAAACAGAAGTAGCTACAGTACTTTAATAGTACCATCTTGCTCACATTCATTTTAAGAGCTCTTCTGTAGCAGCAAACATTTGACCATGACTCTATATTGAAAATTAGGGTTTATATAAGTAAAAGCATGTGTCAGTACAGGTAACTCATCTGTAAGAGCCAAATTCTGCACTCTGTGGACTGGGCACAGAGGGATGCATGGCAACTACCCCAAACAGTCACTTTAGAAGCCTAATGTGGTACAATGGTGAAAATTTGCTGTTGCTCTGCCACAGCAGGAGTATTTTGTACTTGCTTGCTCTGTCTCTAATGGTGAGCCATTACATACATGCTAATATTGCCAATATATCAGTTACAAAACAAGAAGCTGCTTAAATTATGCCAGCTCTATCCCATATGTTCCAAAACATGCATTTCAGAGGACTTCTTTAAATGCCTTTTTAGGTGCACAATTTCTATCACATGTAAAATGAGCCTGATAATTAAATACAGCTTTTTGTCAGCTAATGCTACTAGTTCAACTTTCCACTGATTGGAAATTATTTCAAAAACTCTCAGGTTAAAAGTGGGAAATAATCTGAGATAATTCTCCTGCGTATCCATAAGGAAATTTATCAAGTAGGTAAAGTGCTTTGGCTCAGGATTCTGCTCCTTTCCATTTATTTGACATAGCTTTTCCTTACTGACATGCTCAAAACTGTAGTCTTAAGACATAGAGCTTCAGAGACTTGTATTTACCTCAAATAAATTAATCGGGTTCTCTGATCCTGGGACAATGTAAACAGGTTCTGACCTTTGCTTAATAGAGGTAGAAAAGTCAGAATTTATGCCCAATTTTAAAACATTTTAAGGTAATGAGTAGATCATGTACCAGCTTCCAGAGTATCCTGCCAGTTTGCAATGCTTCATCACCTCCTGTATCCACAGTAAATAGCCCTGTCCAACACTTTAAAGATGACTGGTTTTTTGTTTTCAAGTTCTTTTAGCATCTCTATTAATCTGGTAAATGTCTTTCTTTCAGGTAGTCCAGATGAGGAAAAGGCAGGGTGTGTTATAATAAGTGTATTAGGACACCAGAGAGAAATACATTATCAATCTCTTTATTCATAGGTTAAAATGTAATGCCATACAGTTTTTAACAATTACTGACTGAAAAAAATTATCTGCATAAAACAGAAGCAAAACTGAAGGAGACTAATTTAAAAAGCCATCTTGCTTCAACTTTTGAAACAATTACATACAGAATAATATACATATTTACATTACAAGTATATTATATAAATATAATATATATGTAATCTTGTAACCACAATAAATATCAAGGTCTTTTTTAGGCACACAGCATAGAAAAAAATGCAGAATCTGCACAATCCTTAAGATTCTTGGAGTGACTCACTCTAATATTGTTTTCACACTGAAAAAGCAAATATTTTACACAAAATATACAGCCACAGTTTACGTAGTCCCCAGTGAACAGGGAATCTTTGATTGCCTTCCTATAAGTCTACTCCTTGATTTTCTAATACTATTGCTCTATACAGCTATTACATAAGAAAATAATTTGCAGGTTCGTTTTTTACTCAGCTAATAGCCTAAGTAATTATCAGTGCTAATAAAATAAGTACAGCATATCTACATAAGGTGTGTACAGGTGTTTACACAAACACAGGTTTGGTGAACTACTACTGAGCTCACCATTAATACTTGGGAGTTAACCTGAAATTCAGCAGAAAAAAATGGATGTTCAATGATATAATCTGAGAAATATTTTAGTATTTGAGTGAGACCTGGTCTTCAGAACTAGAAAGCTTTAAATTTAGAACTTAATTAAAAAAAAATCTTGGCTATGCTGGCAGATGTAGGCTGCCACTGAATTTGAATGTTTCCTTCAGTGCAAATAAAAATTCAGAGAATTAATCCAAAGGGAGTTTTCTCAACCAGTACCTACAGTCACGACATTTTAAAGACTGTCACTGTGGAGCACCTGAGATTGCACCCTAGTAAGTGATGCTGACCACTTCTCATGGCAGAGCCGTGATCAGTGAGAGAAGAAACAAACAGCACTTTATTTTCTGTGGTTACAAATCAGACTCTGGCATGTCAGGCATATCTGCCATCAGGTAGCCGATACCGTAACGCCCATTTGGAGCCGTGTCCAGAGTCGGTGACCCAGTCTGTTTCCGATAGATGTTCTTGCCAAAATTTGGAGATGGCACTTCGCTTGGACTCTTCCCATGAATCAGACTTGTATTATCTCCCTCCAGATTAACAGGTTCCTTTATTATCCGCCCTCTTTTGTAGGATACAGATGCCAAATTACCAGAACTGTCATCAATAAGGTTGCAACGGCGAATCATGAAGACTATTGGGACTGGCAGTATGGCCAACACCATCAAAGATATGCAGACAATCATTCCCCATGTTGGATAGCTGTGGAACTCTTCCATAGCCTGAGAAACACAATAGAAAAGCTATTAATAATACATCTATTACCTGGAAAATAAGGAAAACCTGTACTCACTCAAGTCTGTAGTTTTCAAGCACATACTCCACTGCACTGACAGTGTGGGCTTCACTACAGATTTCACATTTGAAGAGGCATGGAGATGTAGGATTGCTCTCTTTCAGCCAGTGAGCAGGACTAAAACACTGTTGAACAGTTTCTGGGAGCACTTCAGCAGCACATAAATCAAGATTTTAACTTCAGGCTTTCTGTTACATTTCTCTGTAGTTGTTCCCTGATCCTTTAAAGGGTGCCCAGAACAGACAAGTGTGCATTGGTATCTGTAACTATGCCTGGAAAATTGTTCTGGAGGCTAATAGCTGGTTTAGACAAGAACCACCTCAGCTATTGCACTTTGTATAAACTTCAGGTAAACTATAATCCTGGGGCACTGACTACACCCCACACCTCTACTGCATCCATGCATCAATGGCCAACAGGCTCCACTTGCCTAATTTTGTATGTGGAAAGGAATGGCATGTTTGGTATTTCTCCTTCTAATTTTTGAGGGCAAGAATCAAATGTAACAAGAGCGTTTTTCTGAGAATCTTGTAATTGTCATCTAGACAGAGGATGGCATAATATCTACCTATAGTAAAGTCAGCCTCTTGTGTTTATCCTTTACCTGTCTTTGATGTGACTTCCCCCCGTCTTTCCAGCTAATTTGGGAGTTTTGTTAGATGAATTTCTCTGACATTTTCTCTTTCTCCATTTTGCAATAAAAGCTTGTAGAAACAGCTGAGGGCTCATGAGCCTACAACTAGCTGAAATCTTCAGTTACCTTGACTGAATCTCTTTTTGAAGTCAAAGTTCGGAACTGTCTTGCCACTCTGACAAGTTCTTATCAGAGACAGGTTTTAATACAGCTGCTACCTACATTATGATGTGTGTTCCCAAAGGCAAAAAATTATCACATGGCTAAATTTCAATATTTAATTCCACATAAAAAACTCGATTAAATGATTTATGCAGTCATCACCTATTTTCTGCAGTAAAATAAGACTTAATGAACGTGAACAACCTCTCCCATCATTAAGAATTTCTTCATCATACATTACAAAATAAAAGTCACCTAGACCATAAAGGTTTGTGTCAATCAGTCATATTTTAAAGCAGTATACTTTAAAATTTAAAAAATGTTGGTTTTATATCAAAGTTACTTGAGATAAAAGCAGCCATGTCATCATTTATACTATTTTGAATTTCTAATTGTATTTTTTTCGTCTGTTCATGTGTTTCTCAAATACTTCAGATACAATCACTGTGATGATGATGGTATCCCATATACATACAAACCCTACATATACACATACATCTTATATACATACCGTATCTTCAATCCAAGCATTGTAACCAGGAGGACTCAATGCCATTTGGACAATGCTAGCTACCAGCAAACATAACAATACAAGTGGTGAAACATACTTCCACATGTAGTAATAATACTGGCTTGGAGAAAACCCCAGCATATCCTTCAGGTCCTCCATAAATCTGTGAAGGGATTAAAATGTTAATTGTTAGTGTGGACACTGAGATTTTGAGCACTATAATCGATACATAGCACCTAACCTGAGGGAATCAACAGACTGGAGAAAATGTATATAATAGAAATAGCTACAGTTTAAATTACTTGATGGGATGAAAAATAGGGCTTATACTAGTAGTTCAGACCAGATGAACAAAAGGAATCTCTGCACAGTGCAGTGATTTGGTAAGCTGCTTGCTGGACTGTGCTGGAAGATATTTAAACTCACTTTTCTTTTATAAGATCCTTTTTTACATTTTCTTGTATTGTCTACTAGGTTGTTTACCAGCACATCTTACAGACTGTGGAATATTAGTTTTGAACCCACACATGTGCTGCAGTCTAAAAAAACAACTTTATGCATAAGCTATGGTTTGCATCATATAAGCTGCTAAAATAAAACTTTGCCAAGCTATAAAACTGCCTCCTTTCTCCTCAAAATTATAAGTTAAGACATGAACAAAACTCCTATTTTTGTACTCATGATGGAGTACATGGTTCCAGAGCCAGTAGAAACAGAGAATGCTTTTAGAAATAATTTTTTTGGAGTGTGCACAAGAATTGATTGTTTTAACTCCCTTGTGGTCCCACTCCCTTTCGAAATGTGAATCTCAAAAAAGCTCTTTTTTTTAGAAGGATGTTTTCCAAGCAGTTACACATGTGAAGCTTCCGTCATGTAAACTCTCAGAAAAAAAATTCTAACTGCACAGCTTAAGGCATTCTATTGTTTGTTTACACTGAAATAAAACGCATCATGAAAAGGAAACCAAATTTACAAATGGATTGTGCCCTCTGTAGATAGCCTTCTCTTTCTGAGATCTCCAGTTCTTCCTCCAGTTGAACACGAATCTGTTATCTTTACTTTAAAGTCTTCCACTGTTTCCATCCTACTCATCCTCTTCTAACAAGCCTCCTTTAGCTCAAGGTCCTTATAGCACTGATTACAGCATGGCAGATTTTCCTTCTTGGCTACAGAGATTCACACATTGTCTCTTTTCTATAGTACCCTTTGGATGCTGTGCTTTGGTGTTCTACCATCTGATCAAAGACTTTATGTCTAATAAGACATTTTATATGGAACTTCATCTGCAAGGAACCCTTGGTACTACCAGAGCCAATGGCAAGCAGAGGCTGTCAATACTGACAGTTTTTGCAAACTGAATTGCTAGGTTCCTGAAGGATATTCTGGAGAAACATACATCAGAAGAAATACTAGGAATACCCCAGAGGGAACACTCAGGTAGTCATTGCAAATGAGGAACTTAGCTGTTAACTTTTCACTGTCAGAACCCCTTCTGAAAACGTGAATCGCCTGCACTGTGAGTCATAAGCAAAGGATTACCATATTTTAGCTATGCCTAAACATCAACTTCCTCACAGGTAAGGTGCTGACTTTTGGCATGGCTACCTCCATTCACAGTGGAGCTTGGACATTACCAACCTGATAACCAGGTCATCTGTTTTATTTTTTGGTTGCATGTGTAAAATAATCTACGTGGTGTTTTTATATCTAAATGATCAATTATAGGATTATACATGTGGTCAAAGTTGGAATTCTCCCTTAATGGGCAAGCAGACAAAGTACTATGTGCATAGACCAGAAAGAAGGTCTGGAAACCATAAAATTAAACTTCCTTCTTGTTTCATGGTGACAAAGGATTGGCTGATTACTCAGATCAAACAAGTGAAAAGTCAAATGAAACCCCACCCATTCTGTGTCACACCTTTTCTTCGTGCAAAGGAATTCCAGACTTTTTAACTACTTCAACATGTTAATACAGCATGCTCTGTTTGACCTGTGCATGGCACAAGTTATTTTGGATACAAACTCTTCCATTCCTTAAGTGTGGCACATATTGATCTCAGTTACTGCACACATTCTGCTGATATTGAATATAAAAGGAATTTAAAAAAAAAAAAAAAAAAGGTAATTTCTGGTCATTTCTCTTCACCCATCTCCAACAGGTCACTTTACTGTCATCAGCTGTGCTGCATCCAAGTAAGCTTTGAGCCTGTTTTTGCTATCATCTCCTCTCTCGCAATTAATGCAAAGAAAAATTAATTGCTACAAACACCCCAAACTAAATTTAGTTCATAAATTTAAACTTTTTCTTTTTACTGACATTAGAGTTTGCTTTGTTTCTTTCTTAGGCTGCCTGGAATACTGCATTGAAATACTCAGCCTCATCTGTTGCTTAGACCATGGCTATTTTTGAAATCTTTGTCTTTGTTGATACAAATTCCCTGTACTTTCATATCCAGCCTCCTTTGTAAATCTCTCATTTTGTCTCTTTTATGGCATTCTCCTCTTTTTGGACTCGTGCAATCGTTCATTGGGTTTCAGTACACTGTTCTGATGCAGTCTATCTTGCTCCAAACCTGTTCTTAAGAACAGAGTAGATACTTGACCAGACTGACATGCTTTCTAATTACTTGTATTTCTGTGTATACTGCAAATGCTTCATACAATATAATTAAAATAGTAATAAGTATTGTAAAGAATGGTGTTGATATGGACAGGGAGACAGATACATTTCCTTCACTTACTTGTCTATTCCATAAATTCGGATGACTGCAACATTCTCCAAAATGACCACAATAAGCAGGGGCAGAGTAGCTGAGTAGTCATCAAACATCGTCACAAAATAATTCCCAGAGCGCTGCACAAAGATCAGGCCAATAAAAAATGCTACCAAGCAGCAGATGACTGGAATAAAGGACAGAAATGTGAACCATAACTACAACAAAGTTCCACAGACAAACAGGAACTAACACAGTAGAAGTAAAGTCGATAACATTTTACTGTTTAGGGGCTCTCAGTTTTAAGAATATTAGTAATCCTATCTCTTTCCTACAAAAGGCAGAAGTTATGAAATTAGAATTACTAGAATCATCATACCACAGCAGTCCTGATTAAGCAGCAGAGATTAAGCAAATTACTGTTCCTCACTAAACGTAATGCAAATGCAAGGGTAAAATCAACCAGTAGGCAAAACATCATACATCATGTTAACTGGATACCAGCTCACTCTTTGGAATTCAGAAGTGAAAAGAACTTGGAAGTGAAAATATTGGGAAAAAGATAATATGAAAAAGTTTGTATGATTCTAAAAAGGCTATGATTCTAAAAAATACAAAGACTGAAGAGACTTCCCCAAAAAGATCATTCATGGCATAAAGTTCTGCTAGGGTCTGTTTAAATGTTAAGCAACATTTCTGTCCCTTCTTTAGGGGCAACCCAAAATATATTTCTAGAAAGGCTGATCCTGCATAATGGATCTCAATATAATTTTCTCCAACTATATTTGTCAGTAACAGGACTTAATACTTAAGTAAACCAAATTTCAATAAATCATGAAATCAATTGTAGGCTGAGCATGACTAAGAGTGATTCTTACAAGTGAAGTGTTCTAGTGTTCTTTTTTTTTTTTTTTTTTTCTCATGGGGAACTTAGGCTAAGGATGAACCTAAGTAGTCCAAAATTAGGTACAATTAATGTGGGTCAAAATATAAAATACCTTTACAGAATACACCCACTGCATTATCCAAGATAATCAATTATTATTGATTATAGTACTGAAAGTAAGACAATGACACTGTTTCAAATACTGTGGTAGAAGTCCAATCACTTTCTTGAACCTTGTAGAAACTATTACCATAATGACTTCCTGAACATTCTACCACTCAGCATGAGGCACAACATTGTTGAATGCAAAATAAATTTAAGCATTTGAGTTGATTTCCCTGAACTCTAAGAGTTGCAAATGTGCTTAACAATTCTGTAAAAGTTGTAAGTTTTTGTCTTGTAAACACAAAATCTATTGCAGCCATACTACTTCTTAAATACCACCAGTACTGCATGAAAAATAATCCTGATATTTCTTTTTTTTCAGTCAATTAACAAAACACCACATCAAGTCGTAATTTTTTGAGTACAACTGACTTTAGCTAAAATCATGCATGCATACCCCTTTAATAAGTTACAAGAGAAAGGCAGTTCTTGAATACTTGTCTTAATTTTTTTTTTTTTTGTCAAACAGAGTAACAAAGAATTACTGTAAAATGCTCCATTACTCCAGTGTAATGACTATACATCATGGTACTCGCACACATACTTAGGAAGAACAATTTCTAATTATTGCACTAGTTATTCAGCAAGAAGTTAAGACCTAATTAAAAAAACCAAACAGACCAAAAAGTGCTCAATAACTTAGGACTTCTGAAAAATCAATTTATTTATCATTTTTAAGATTTTGATTTTTTAATCTATCAAATATTACCTATTATCTCAGTAAAGTAAGGAAAGCAATTGGGAAAAAAACAGTGCTCTGCTGCATCAGGGGTTGACTCTTATAAAATGTATTATTATTTCTCTCATAGAATTTATTATTTTTTTTCATAGAGTTAGATAATGTTAAATCACCTTTTTTTAAAATTTATTTTCTACCTCACCTTTTACAGGCATTGATGTTAAAGCTGAATTTGTGTATAGCACACCTACTTCCTTGCAGCTGTCCTGAAGGTTTTCAGAAACCTAACTTTCACACCTTTGCTGGTGTTTTAAATACAAAAGATAAATCCTTACAAATCAAGTGAACATGTTATACCTCAAATAACTGGGCACTTAAGTAATTAAAAAAAAACCCAAACAAAACAACTAGAGGTCTTGTTTAAGACTTTATAAACATCTAACAGGGAAAAATATGTTTCTCTAGAGGGTAATTGTATTTATTTTAGCATAATAAAAATTTCATCATAAATTAAGGTTTCATCTGGCCTGCTCAGGGGTAACTTGCAATGTATTTCCATTTTTTCCTTTTCCTTTCTCCAGTGTGTGACACAGTCTGGAATGGAAAGTATTTGGAGAGAGCCCAAAAGGACTGACCATACAGAAACTTGTAACAGAAATTAAATTAAAATTTAAGTTTTAGGGTGTTTTTGCTGTTGTAACATTCAGGAAAAGTTTTTTACTGGCAGATATTAATGTGCCTGTGCATCGAAGTACAGTCTGGAATACAGTGATTTACTGCTCTGTAAAATGCTCGGTAAAGTTTAATGTCAAAAAAAAGAAAAAAAAAATTCATAGTCTCAAAAAAAAATTTGTTTACTGCTCTATGGAGAAAAGAAAGTTTGTGTAACTCACCAGTAAGAATTTCTTTCCTGACCTTGAAGGTATCAACAATGGGTGTGATAATGCCTTCAATGGTTCCAAACATACTTCCAAGTCCCAAATTTACTAACATGAGAAAAAACATGACTGACCAGAAAGGAGAAGCAGGGAAGTGGGTCATTGCTTCTGTAAATGCAATAAAAGCTAAACCAGTTCCTTGAACTGCCTGTCAGTGAGGAAAAAAATATATCATTAGTCATGAATTATTTTGTTTTTCTGATACTGTGACAGCCTGACTAGTCTGACTTGATGTTCATACAGTGTCATCGATTACATCTTGAAGGCAGAGTGGGAAGTTGCTCTCTAATACGTAATTCTTCCAATTAATACTATTTATTGAAACATGAGAATTTTTAAGTCGATTGGCATTAACACCATTCTTTCATAGAACCACAGATTACTTGGTTTGAAGGTGTCTCATGGATCATCTGGTCCAAACTTCCTTGGCAAAAGCAGTCTTTTAAACAAGATGGCCCAGCATCCTGCCCAGCTGAATCTTGGAAGTGTCCAAGACGTGGAAACCACCACTCCCACTGAGAGATTAGACAATGGCTGATTGTGTCCTCTATGGTGAATGTTCCTCTAGTGTCCAACCAGAACCTCCTTCTCTCTTTCACTGATAATTTTGCATGACAGCTACTATATAGGACTACTACAAAATACACTCTGTTTTCCCCAGTAGGCATATAAAGGATTTAATTTCTATACTTTTTTTTTTTCAAATTTAAACAGTGGCTATAGTACAGAAACTTCAAAAGTCTAAGTCACCAATTTTATATTTTATCTTCAGATGATGGTGCAACTACATAGAAGTCAGTGTTTCAATCTGCAATTGCCTCTCTAAAGCTAGAAAACTATAATTTCTGTTACATATGTGGCTTACTGTAAGATTTCAAAACAGGATAATACTCATTAAACAATTACCTAATAAGTAGATAATAATTTTTTAGTTTTAGTGAAGTAATATTTAACACTAGTATATCTTGCAGTCTGAGACACTGAATAGGTAACACCTCTATTTAGTTTTGGAAAAACTCTCGTGTTCAATTCTTCTGAAAAACAGAGCTTAAAAAACTTATCACCCCCTGAGAAGAATGACATAATGATCAAAATATACTATAAATCAGTGAAAATAATATTAAGACATCGGAACCAAAAGTCCTCAAGTGAGCTGGAATGCAACCGTGTTTTCATCCAGGTCTTCATAGGTGCATGGCTCACAGGTACAGTGTACTGATACTCTGTGTAAGGACACTTCACAGCTTATTTCAGGTTTACAAATATTCCTCTGTCCATAATCTCTGTATGCAAGACTTAATCTCACCTTGTCAAGTTCATCTTCAATTTGGCAAGACTTTAGGCCAAGAGATTTAAACTGTTCTTCTTTGACTTTCCGTATAATGTCATAAACTAAATTGTAATCTTCTGCTGTAATGCTTGAGAAATTGATATGATGTGGGATCATATCTTGGCTGAGATTGCCCATTTTCAAAAGTTTTAAAATCTTCTCTGAATTTCTGTAAAACACAACAGAACAGAGAGAACAAACTCAGTGGTCTGTGTTAGTTCATAAATGAAATAAACCATTAAAAAAATTTAAAAATAAATGGATATTCATACTGGGTAACACATTTTTCATTTATGATATTGGCTTTGAAGCCCAGAACTGCAAACACCACCAAAGTTGCCAGCACAGAAGTGAAAAAATTGATGAAGGACACCAGTACAGCATCAAAATGGCAGTTGTTGTCTCTCTTGTTGTAGCTTGAAAAGGCAATGACTCCACCAAATCCAAGCCCTAAGGCAAAGAACACCTGAGTAGCAGCTTCTCTCCAGACCTTGGGCTCCAGCATTATTTCAAGCTGTTTGAAATTAGATATAATATATGTCAGCTATAAAATGCATTTCTATTATATGAAAAAAAACAACAGAATAAACCCTACATCATAAAATGCTAATACTCCACTACAACCGTATTTTCATTATGATAAAATGAAAGCTGAATGCGACCCCTGAGGTTGGCAAACTTATGGGCCAGAATTTCTATTTATTTTACATTATCTAAACATAGAAGAGAAACATGCTATACAGTATGTTCCCAACAGCAAGACACTACTGGAGCTATGTAACTGAAATAGCAGCTACTTTTACTGAGAAATGTGAACACTTTTCTTTTTTTACAGTATTAGCTGTCTTTCATTTACAGTACATGTACTGACTTCTGTTAGACTTAAGATGTATTTTAGATTGATCAACCCTCTTAATAAATGCAATGACTACGATTAAAGTTGCTTTGTTGTTACCTTTCAAACAACCAAAAAAAAAGGTGAACATGAGATACACACGCTTATATGGAATTCTATTAAATGCAAATATGTAAAGTAAAACAAAATATATGAAATGAACGCTTGCCACCACAAGCTGTAAAATGCATGAGTCAAGTCTATTAAGTCAGATGCCTTGAACTTAACCCTATGTTAAATGGGCATTGTATTTCAGGGGCAACTAAGCCTTTTATCAAAAAATTTAACAGTATTGCTCACTCAGATCAACTGCATTACTCCTTCAAAAAAACCAACTTTGTTACAAAGTTATGAATCATCATCTGTCTATCTCAAATTCTTCTAGATACTGAATCACAAAAAAGAAGTAAAGAAGTACATGTCAAACTTAAACATCAGATTTGCTCAAGCTGATTCAGGGCCTCCATTAATGCAAGTAACTTTTATTGTCTTTAAGCCTTAGGTTCATAAAAGTAGGACTAAAAAGCATCAGCATAGATGTCTGCATTATTAGACTGACTGTCTTACTCTGAGGAGAAATAAATCTTCTATTGTTACATTTTTAATAAAATGTCAGTTTCCCATGGAGAGATAATATTTATTACTGATAGGCAGCAGAAAGCTTTTTTATTCACTTATCTATAGCTGAAATACAATATAGTCGGGAAAAGGTGTTTATGACAATAAAGATATTCCTGACTTACAATTCAGATTATAATTACAATGCACAAGTGGCTATTGCACACAGTTCTGACTCTGCATCACTCTGTCGTGCCAGAGCTTTCCCACCAGAGGGAGCGTGAGGAACGCTCTTAACTGCACCAAATATCAAAACACTTCTCACTTCCTATAATACATCCTTTGATGCCACCAAAAGTAGTGTGTTTTCGGATACACATAGCCCAGACTTTCAAAACAGACTGTATATTGATTTGCTATTAGGTATTGTATGTGAAATTTTTGAGTTGCTGTACTTCAGCTTCATATAATACTACAGTTTAACTGCAGCAGTTGATTAAAGTGGGCTATTCACATACCTTTCTTTAGGTTTTCCATAAAGTTTCTTATTTAGAATTTCTGCTTTGTTTAACAGCCATGCCAAACAGAGAAATTCTCCCTTTCTACGTTAGTCTTGCACTCTCACATCTGCATCAATGTGTGCCAGTCCTCTCCCATGCTAGTGTAACTCATGGGAATTTGCTGAGATCATCTGTGCTCAAAATGTGGTCACTTGCTCAGCTAATTGGGCCAACAAGATGCTTCTGCCTCCCTTCTCACAGGACAACCTCACACCTGGATAATTTTCAACAATGCTAGATTAGTTTAGCACTCCTTTTTATAGCTTGGATGCCCAAATAAAGTGTTATCACAGTAGAGTGAACAAAACAACAGGTGGGGGGGTCTGAATTTCTTCAGGCAGTTTCATGTGAACCTACAGTCCAAACTAGTGCTTGAGTACAAAAGTGATAATGGTAATATTTTGTAAGGTTTATATTCACATATACTGCATGTGACATTAACTTCAAATTTAAAACATAACTTAGATTTTGATACAGAATTGGAAACTGTCGGAATAAATTAGGAACCATTTTTCTTTAGATATCATCTATGAACAGTTGAAACAACTGTATAATTAAGTATAACATAGCTGTAAAGTAAGCACCAGCTGCAACTTATTTTAAGTCTAACTCATGAAGTAGTGAATACTGAAGAGGTGTTGGTATCCGAGGAGAGTTTTTATACTTATTTTCCCTCAGTATCTAGTGGTACTTCTTCAACCAAAGAAAGTATTAACACTGTGCTTGAGAAAACAAATTATATCTTACAGAGGTCTATATTTCACCTCCACTTTAGACTTTCTCTCGTTAGTAGCATTCCATTTCTCTCTTCCTCGGGTTTCCCAGATTTGCCTGAGCAGCCTGCAAGTTCCTGCACAAGCATGACTCTCTAAAGTAGTGGTAGTGAATGAAATGGAACATGACTGCATCAATGTGACAGCTGACAAAGGACATTTTTATAGGATGACAGTTGTCCAGACTCAAAACACCTGGAATCAAAACAACTGACAACAACCTGTCATCTGGCATTAGCCACTATGTGCATTGATTTTTGATTATCGTATTATTTAGCTTTCATTTTTGAAATAATAGTCCTGTTCTTCTCAACGGTATTGTGGGCTTATTGGAAAGCCCACTTCACAATACAACATGAAGCCCAGTCACACATTCCTCAGTAGGGCCCTGGCTATACAAATATGCTGTTCCTATAGTATAGATGTAGTTGCAAGCATTTGGAATAGGTGTGGGTAGAATTTAGATCTTCAAGCTAAACAATGATTCATAACATCCCTTATCACCTCCACAGTTAGACAATCTAAAGCTGCGTAAGGCACACTCCTGACAAAAATATTGGCAGTAAAAAATACATGCTTAGAACTGCTGCTATCTTGGCATGTCATAAGAAAATTGGTAAGGAAAGCTGAGTGGCAAGTACTCACACTACTTTATTATTAAATACATTATTATTATTAAATCCTGTACTTTGGGCTACTATGAAAACAGCTTTATTTTTTTTTCTAAAAAAGAGGAAAAACAATGCTCTTTTTCAAAAGAGACGAGTTAATTATGTATGCCATGACAGTTCAAATTAAGGCACTGACAACCCAGAACTAGACATTTTAACATCAGAGAATGGTAAACTTCTCTTTTCAGTATTTAGAGCTCTCTAAACTTCCTGAATCCTCTAAACTGCACTCTCAGTTGTTTAGCTTTGTAGAGGGGTGTAACTCTGGGAATCCTCACCTAAGAGAGGGTACCTCTACAGACCCCTGAAACACCCAGAGCCTTTGGACTTTAGGGCTTGGTATTGTGCCACTGAGATAAACAAAAATGTTGCAATTTAAGCAAACAGAAATACAGCCAAACGTTCTATGAAAACAATAAGCTTAAATGAGAGCATTCATAAATGGTCAAATTGCCACTGAAACTTTAATACCCTGGAAACAGAAATTAAGTACATACCTTAGGGGTGAACATGTGACGAATTCCATCCACTGACCCATTAAGGAGCAGTCCTCTGATCAGAAAGCATAAAAGTACCACATATGGAAAAAGGGAACTAAAATACATGATCTGAAACACAAGAAGGTAAGAAAAAATGTAACATGACATTTAATATGGACTTTCTTTTCAATAGGTTCATTCACTACACAATGTCCTTTGGATATCAGACTGAATCGATAATCATGTGCTCTAAGGAATATGCAGAACATCTCCCATTCCTCTTGTCTCTGCAGAAGAAAGCAAAATCACATGACTTTGGAAGAAATTAAATTCTGTACCGTACAAAAGCAATACAACTGCCTGATGTCTTTGACACTAATGGATAAAGAGCTACTGGACTTCCAGAGAAATTCAGTATTAAATGAACGAGGTGAAAACAAAGAAATAAACGGTTGCAGAAATGCTTCTCATTACAAAAGTACTTTGACTGGGGATGGCAAAGGTATGCAGTGTGAATAGAAACTAATTTTGTCTTCAGAAGGAAAAGGGACCCATCACTGAAAAGAAAATTTTTTCTGTAAACTTTAGTAAAATGATTCGCTAGTTAAACTTGCTACTTATTTCTTTAACTGAAAGGCTCCAAGAAGGTCACAGAAATTGCCATGTCAGAGCCAATTTTTTTAAAAGCAAAGAATTTTGCTATTGGGACAAATTATTTTTCCTCTGAAAATCCCACCAAGATCAACAGATCTAGCAAATCTTTCACCAGCAAAGCCAGCTGGCTGCATGCAAAGGAAAGAAGACAAGGTAACAACAGTACTCAAATGCAAAGGGCTGGTAAGTCATTTGTCAAAAAAACCAATCTAGACTCCTGGAAAGCAGCTGTGTTAATGCCAGAAGCATGCAGCATATGTGAATGCACTGCAGTCATACGGTGAGTACACATGGAAACTTATTTCCTCAGACACACTCAAAACACAAAGTCTTATGCTGCACAATAAAGCTGAGGTACAGTTACATGCAAAAATTATGCTGATGAGAAGCAAAATGATTCTTCTTCAGATCTCAATTCCCACTAAATTACTCCCATTTCCAACAAAATTGACAGGTTTTTAATACTTAACTATTAATATTCCTCTACTTGAGATTCTACAAAGGCAGGGGTGAGTCAAAGCACTTAACCTGCTCCTACAGATTTCAAGAGAGTAACCAGGGGGTTTGGTGAACAGAAATGTCCTGAAATGCTTCAAAATAAAACAATGTCATGCAGGTAAACAGTATACTCACTTTGCCTGAAGACTGAATGCCTTTGATCATGGCTAAGCATACCATGACCCAGGCAGCCAGCAAGCAGACAGTCATCTTCCAGTTTAAACCCCCACTCTCTGAGAGAGAGCTGGAAATATTCAGTGCTTCTCTGTACCAGTAATAAGTGGTTGCAGAACTTTTTTCACACTCTGGCTCCACAACTGTCAAAGAGATGTTAGCAAGTAAAGAATGTGTTCAGGAGAGAGATTTCATAACAGTGTTCTACCACTTCTCAATATTTCTAATTATGCCACCATTATTTATTAAGAAACTAAACTCACAAAACAGTCTTAACACATTGCCTAAAAGAAAAAGTGACTGCTATCAGTGAAAGCTTCTGGGTATATGTTTTAAAACACCCTTTTGAGATAATGTATTCCCCTGCATTATGGTTAATCCCACACCAAGGTAGAATTCATTTCTCACTTCAGAACTAAATACTATGCAGGTTTAGATGAAGGCAGACATTCCATTCATCACACATAAAATTACATTATCTGCATATGATACTATGAATTACATACTATGAAAACTATCTCTCTGCAATGAACACAAATTTAAAGATATATGGAAAACAAATCATTGGTTGTGTCTGTTTTGATATGACATTTAAATAAACAGGGACTTAACTACCATTATAAACAATAAAATATTAACACAATGATATCAAAGTGATGAGAAAAGGAAATAAATGGTTCCTACACAGATATATTTAATGAAAGTTGCTATGTATATTCCAGAAGTGATTCTTTGGATCATACTGTAAGGCTTTTACAGTTGTGTTACCAAACAGTTTAAGAAACTGTGTGTATATGTAATATAATATGTAAATATAGTGTAATATATAATGCTAATATATAAATATATAATTGAAATATAATATATAATTGTAAAGTAAATATATAATTGTAATATATAAATAGAAATATTTCTTCAGAGAAAATATTTACTTAATTACATTTATACCTGACAATCAACCATACATGTAAGCATGTCTTGAGTCAAGATAATTAACAGAAAAAAAGGGGAAAATACACTATTTTTAAGATCACAATCTTCACTGAAATAACCCATTAAAATGGTAAGACGTTATCAAATATAATAGTTTTCTTTTTTTAAGCTCGGTTCAGATGGCTTCTGCTGAAGTTAGGCTGACACACTATATCTTAATATTTAGGAAGGATAACAGTACATAAACAACCACTGCTGCTCAATTAATAGACAGTAGCTTGTGGAATACAGTCAGTTTGTGTGTCAACATTCACAAGTACTGACTATTTCTGTACAGTAACTGAAGCAAGCAACTCTGGAAAAGACACTACAAAAAGGTATAACTTTTCAAACACCCCTGGCTGTTCTTCATTCAAGTGATATTCAAAAGATAATTACAGAATATTTAGGATCTGAAATAAAAGGAAACTAAAAGAAGAAATAATTCATATTTCAATAACAGTAATAATACAAAATGTGTACTGTTACAAGATAACCAAACCCAAGGGATAAGGACCTTTTCATGCTGTTATAGAATATATCTGTAAGAGATTATCTCATTACAGCAAAACTCAAAGGACTGATTATCTCATTTCTATTAATTTACAAAGAAAACAGTGCTCTTATCACTTGCATTTCATCGGTATTTACAGCTTTCCATTTTCTCCTCTGTTAGTAAACCAACAACTTTTTGCCAGGAAGTATCCTACTAGTTGAAATGTAAAAATATCCTTTTTTCACCTTTTTTTTTTTCACCAAGTAAGTATATAAAGCAGTATAAACATCAGAAAAAAAGATTTTTTTCTGCAACACACTAAATAGCATTCTCCTAATTTCATTACCCTTTAAAATGTTGTTGACAGTGATATTTCTTTTCATATACAGTGTATGTGTTGTAGATTAAGCTTTTGTTGTATTTTTTCAAGTATTATAATGTGACATCTTAATAAGATAGAAAACCACTTTTGCATAGAACACTTCTGCACACAAATATCTTCTTGACTTGTAGTTTTTCTCCTTTTTGTTGGAAAATCTCAAATTTTGCATACTTTATATGATTTTAAGGACCTTATGTTGACATAGACTTACAGGTATGAGATGCATTTTTAACTAAAGGACATTGGTCCCATGGCAATGGATGCTGAAAAGACTGGGAAAAGTAAAACAGGCTCCATCCAATAATGACATTGTAGTACAGGGCCACAAAGAAGCATACCTAGTAAAAAGAAAAAAAAAAAACCAAAAAAAAAAAAACCAAAAAGTTACATTTATGAAGTAAATAAAAAAAATTCTGCATATTTCAGTAAAACAGTCAATGAACCTAAGTTTAATTCGATTAAATCAGAAGAAAAAGGGAACTACTTGTTCCATTAAAGTACCTGAAAATTTTCTAAATTTTCACTTTTCTCCATATTTAACATGTTACACCTACACTTTTACAGGCATTTTTCCTCCAGACTACTCTGTCCCTCAGTTCCTAATTTCAAGAGAATCAAAAATACAAGTTGACTGACTTAACAGACACATACATACAAACAGTTTTCATGGATCAATTCAAGTTCTAAGATCTTCGCAAACCCTGTAAACTGACCTTGATGCCCAGCTGTAAATCGATTGCCTTTCCCTGTAGCAAAACAGGAAGTCTAAATCATAACATCTGAAAGCAAAGGATACAATGTTAAAAAACTTACTACACAGCTTGCAAATCCAATTCCTCCAAGTTTGGGGCTGATATAATTCCACACACCAATACTCCCTCGACGGATCCTCTGCCCGACAGCAAGCTCCAAGAAAAAGAGTGGAATCCCTATTATCAGTAGCAAGATTAAGTATGGCACAAGATAGGCACCTATGAGGGGAACAAAGTATAAATCAAAGTAAATGGAAGTAGGGTCGGAACTTGACAGAACATATGCGAAAATTTCTAATAGCTTCAAATTTGAATTAGTGTCCTTCATTGCAAAGCTTTTTTGATCACATGCAAGAATAATTTTAGCTGAACCTTGGTCATTAGTCTTGTAAGATATCAAAAACCCAAAGACACCTGATTTATAAATCACTGTAACATGTTTGAGCTAAGCCTTACTGCAAGTGAGATATTACTGAAATGAGTTATTTGTTTGAAACTTTGGACATTCAAGCTTTTTAGAAATACAGAATCATCGGGAGCTGAATTAACACTTCCTAGAAAACCTTACAGCTTGTAACAGAGCAGCAAGACTGAATATAAAGGAAATATAGAAAACACTCTGTACACAACCTTCTGAGTGAGCTTCAATCATAAGAAGTTTCAGAAGGTATCTCTGAATTTCTCCATTTCTCAGATGCTCAAAAAGGGGACTTCATACATAGTAATGATGGTACCCAGCTAAGCAAGAAAACTGTATCAGCCTGTTGCTACAAGGCTCCAGACAGAAAACAGAAACATGAGGTGGAAGCGAATCGGAGTATTGTAGATCTGTATCTGGCAGTACTCACCAACTCTCTTCTTCAAGTCATACTTGAAAATGCAACTGTAACTTCACCTTTATGTAAACGTGTATATATATATTAAAAAAAGCTTTTTACTTAAAGGTCTTAATCCCAGGAACTGATCATACACAATTCTACCTTAAGGATCTCCATTTATTTCAAGAAGTCTGACTGCAAGCAAATATATGCATACACCAAGAGCACTGACAAGTTCCATGACTAACTTCCTCCTTGGTGCTGTCGAGTATTTAGTACCAGAGCTAACAAAACCTGCAGGTATCAGCAATAAGCAACCCGACTTTGTGTGGCTCTTAACGCTGCAATACAGACCACTGTGCTGGACAACTAACCCAAAGGCCTTAGAACTTCTGTTTGAAACTATTATAAGGCTAAGCAAAAATGTTTGAGAGATGCAGACTGCAGCGAAGATCTAAAGACCTCAGAAGCTCAGATTCAGAGCTGCTAACTTGTATAATCAGTGATTTCATCCTGTGATGAAAGAGAAGCTGAGCAAAGTTCAGAAACCAATCTGGCACTTATCCTCAACTCCAGCTAAGTCCTACTTCAAGTTCCCTCATCCAGGGTCAGCTTTCTAGGGCTTTTTTAGGAATCTATTAAAATGCACTGGCATATTCATATCCTTAGTGGGCAGTTTATCTCATGGAATACAGTTCATGTTAGAAAAGCTAAACTTTCCTAAGCTGTGCAGGTCTCAGATGTTCTGGTTGCATTCGTTCCTGTTTAGGTCCACTTGCTATTTTGCTCCTCATGAAGTACACGCTAATTGGACATCCCCTTCCATTACCAAGGTCTTACAAAGATAATCATGGAGTAACTGCAGTCTTGAGTTCAAGACTAGGGGGGAAAAAAGAAGAAACAAAATCTAGGAAAAATGGGAGCCCCAACACAAGATGTTGACAACCTGGAATGAGTCCAGAGGCACCAAGTTGGTCACAGGACGGAACAACAGACCTGGGAAACTTCAGTTATTCAGTCTGCAGAAGAGAAGGTTCTGGAGAGACCTTACACAACCTTATAGCAATACCTAAAGGGGACCTACAAGAGAGCTGGAGACCTTTAATATGGGCATGTAGTGACAGGATAAGGGGGGGCCTTTAGATGAAGGGGAGTAGATTTAAATTAGATATTAGGAAGAAATTCTTTACTATAAGATTGATAAGGCACTGGAACTGGTTGCCAAGGGAGGTTTTGAACTCCCTATCCCTAGAACTGTTCAAGGTCAACTGGATGGGGTTCTGAGTAACCTGGTCTTGTGGAAGATTCCTCACCTGTGGCAGGGCAGTCTGAACTAGATGATCATTAAGGTCCCTTCCAAACCAAACCCTTCCATGATTCTATGAAAAAACTTCTCTCAGTAGTTAGAAAAACCAGACAAAGAATATTAACCTCATGTACTTCACAGTCCATAGGGTATGTTATCAATGAAGTAGCTCCTATGTTTTATTTTCATGATGTGATAATATGGTATACAATATAGTCTGACAGTGTCTACTGAAGCATTGTTTTTACTGAGGTAGCAGCTACATTTCTATTCAGTACTTTGGTGTCTCTCAGTTCATTTTCTAAGGGAAAAGGGAAACATAACTTTCTATTAAGAAGAGAGAGAAAGAAATAAATATGAGGAAAACTGACAACAACCACATTCAAAACTGAGGAGGACTATTTGTCTTAAAAACATATAATGTGGAAACCATTAAATATCCCTGACTGACTCAAAATTCCTGCAAGATAGAATTTACAATGCAAGTGAGAAGCTTTGGCATCACTGTCTTTAAAAAAATCTGCTCATACAATTCATTGAAAGCCAACAGTACACAGGTGTTACATCATATGATGTAAATGTAAATGATACCTTAGATCTTAATAAGACAGATGTGGCATAGCTGAGCAGAGACAAACCTATATAGCTCAAAAAATCGGGGCCTAGTGACTTACCCTGTATCCCACTGGATGACTGTACTAGAGCAGGAACTGAACCCAGCTCTTCAGTGTCCCAGTCCACAACCTTAATCACAAGGCTGCAAAGTTAAGCACATGTTTAAAGACTGGGGTGATGTGGGTGCTTTATGGTGCAGTATCAACGTAAATTGCAAGATTTACCAGTTAGATTCTACTAAATGAGTTAAATAAATGTGGTGTTAAATCCACATTACATTAGAAATGAAAACCCTGTCATTCAGTGGGCAGCCAGCGAGCAGAGTCACCTCTATACCGCTAGGTTTGTGCAAAGCGCCTGAAGTGCTGGTTCTTCTGATCCTTCAAATCTGCTGAACTTCCTTCTTATCTTGCTCCTGTCGCCAAAGCAGACATAATGGAAAATTGTGCATGTGTTGAGTTCCAGTACAATAGAGCATGGACACAGCTGGATTATACAACTGTATCACAGCTGCAAAGGGTTTCTATGCCCCACAGTCAACATCAAACCACAGCATCTCTGGGCAAGTATTTTGCTGAAGTCTTCCCTTGAAGCTAGACATACTTTGAAGAACTCTTAAGACATCCTCACTTCATCCTAAAAAAGAATCACTATGGAAACATCTCAGCACGTCTCTTATTTGCCTGTGCATGAAAACATGGGTCCTTGCAGTTATGATATTGGATAAGGACCATTCTGATTTGAATTTGAATAATAAATTGGCCTGGGTGTTATTACACCCTACCATTGATTGTCTGCTACATCTATCAGCTTAGCTGCCTTCTGAATATTACAATTCCGTGTAGTTCAGGATCCCCAGGTCTCCTTTCTACATTTGCAGAATTATACAACTGTGAAGTCACAGTGTTTTTTGCCCATTTTGGTCTTAAACACTGGCTTTCATATTAAAAAACTCATCTCAATAAGAAAAATAACCCCCTCATCCTTCTTCACTAGAATGAATGAAAAAGATATAAGGGATTTCATGAAGATTTCATGATTGTTAAAACTGCGCACAGCACTGCTTTGATTCCCTAATTTTTTTTATTTAATCAAGTACCAGAATGGACTACTTGGTAAATTGTCTTTCTTGAGATTACCATAAGCACTGCATTTGGCAACATTATGATAGAAGTGGAATAATGACATTAGTTTTGATTTAAGCTCTTATAAATGTTAAAAAAATTCATAAAATTACACGATTCAGTAGTGATTAAAGAGTTGGAAAATACTTTCAAAAGCAGTAATACAAGGCAACATAACCATTACCACTTTGATACTACAAAAGAATTTTCTTCTCCTAGCAATTCTTGATGTAACCTGAAAAATGTATTAACTTTCCACATTTGTTTCAGCTGCTGCTGTGCTAGATTTTAATTAAGTGTCTGGTGTTTGATTTAATTCTTATTCAATCAATTGTGAAGTTCACGACTGTCTTGAAGAGAGATTCCAGCTCTTATCCCTTTTACTAGACACCTACTAACAGAATGCAATCAAGAAGATATTCAGATGAAGATAAATTTATTTTTGATGTCAAATGCTAAAATTTTCAAAGTCATGACAAGTGAGCAACAAAACCCCAGTATACTAAGCTTCACTAAGTAAAACAATTTACCACTACAAAACAGAAACTGCTGTTGTCAGGAAAACACCAATAAATGATTTTATGTTTTATCTGTAGGTTTATAGTCCATCCTAACAGGATAGTCTTCCTGTCACTAGTTTCATTATGTTCAGGTGTGCCTGTTTACAAAACTGTGCTTAAAGGGTGAATATCACTTTAGCCAATTAGCTTCAATGAAGAATTACACTTGCAAAATAGAAGCAAGACATTTTCAGTACACTAAAGTACAACTAAATTTTGAGTCTGGTAATACCAAACTCAAAAAATTATAGTGAATTCATCCATGAACTCAAGGCACTGAATATAAATTACCGATCCAAAGGTACATAACAAAGCCTCTGAATCCATACTCAAGTATTGGAATACAAGGGAATACTTTCTTTACTCCCATTTCTCTTGTGTTAGTTGTTAGCTTCTAACATGAAAAAGCACAACTGCTGTGCTTTTTCATTAAACCACAGAACTTTAATGTCAATCTGCTGGTATTTCAGTAAAAAATTCAGACTACTTAACTGTAAAAACTCACAATGTGACTCTACTCAGGTCAATCTTTTCAAAACATAATGACACTATCATCTGCTACAATTTTTCCTATTTTGCTCACAGCTTTTATCTATAATTGTTTAGTAGTTATTTTGATTTTTTACATCACAGAGATACTAAAAAAGACTTACCTTAAAAAAAAAAAGAAGGAAAATCAGAAAAATTAAGTTAATGCTCACAAAAATGCAACACAAAATCATTGAGCATGTAGTGCCTTGTAGACTCCTCACATTTCTTCAAGGTAACACTCAGTCATTTTAGCAGAACAGCTGATTTAACTATCTTTTGTCACTTCTAATTATGTAATAGTATCATTATACTTCTGCTAATCCTAAAGAAAAATGACAACCAAATGGAATAAACTTTAAATATTTTCTTTGTTTGAAAATAGTGAAAGGTGTGCAAGCTGTCCTCCATATGATGGTCGTTATGAGCAGCAGGAAATTATAAATCTAGTTTGCAAGCATCTTGGCAAGACTGGGTAGACCTGAGCAGTTCATTTTTAAGGCTATCAACCACAGGAAACTGAGACAGCTCTGAACCTATGTTATGCTAACAGAGATTATGAAATTGTTATATAGGAACTGTACCTATCTGAACAAACACACATATTCACCTTCATGTGGTAAAGGAGGAATAAACAAATCCTACAGTGCAAAAATGAAATTGAGCACACTCAGTTCCAGTGCAAATCGCCTTTATCAAGAATGAAGGACGAAACAGCTTTTTTTATCTGTTAGGCTGCAAAGGGTGGAAGAAGTGACAGATGGGGTCTGGGCAATGCCCGCCAGGGGTAAGGAGGGCCTGTGGTGAGGACAGAGAGATCTGTAGCCAGTTCCTCAAAACTTTACTGAACACCTTCAGCCCCACTTTCACAGAGCCTAAAACTCCTTTGCGCCCTCCCTCTCAAAGCTAAGAAAACCAGCACCCTGGAGTACTCTCAGTCTCCTCCCAAACTCTTTTTCCACTGGATACATTCAATACATTCCACATTACAGCTACGCCCCCAGTGTGGACCCAAGTACATCCCAACTGCATGTCAATCTCTTCTCTCACCTCTCCCAACAAACATTTTTCAGGGAATAAGACAAGTGTGAAAGTCAGCAGAGAGCTACTCAGTCTAGCTGTAAATCAGTCAACTATAAAAAGTACCAGATATCACTCTAAATATTTATGATTTACTGTGAATTAAAGCAATGGGAGTAAGTGTTAAATGATCACAAGAAATAAATTGAAGGTAATTGGTTTGGCGGAAGAGAGCAGACCCAGAAACAGAGATTGCAAAGATATCTACAGACATCCAAATTCTCACTGCAGTGTAGTGCTGCTCAAGTTACTTTTAAAGACAGTATCACAGGTAGCTCATTGAAGCTGTACAGAGCTCTGACGTTAGGAGTGTCATCTTACCATAGACTACAGCCATCAACAAACTAAATCTCTATTGAAAACAGGGTGGGAAAGACAATTTTTTCTCCACAAAATTCTCGAGTAACATATATCTATTTGGGCTAACTTTGCTGTGTCTTATGCATGCTTATTTTGTTGTTCTTGTCAAAAAAGTTTTCAAAAAAAAGATAAAAATTAAGATTACTACACAGTTAAGATTTGCCTTTTCTTTTACTGGTGGCTGTGAAGGAAACTAATGAGTAACTAAGGTTTTTACTTCTTTTTCATTTAAATTGGAACTGGATTTCTTGGTTTACCACTTTTTAATATACTTCCCTCCCCTCACATGTTATTTCCCAGATATAAGTTCCTTAAACACAGGGAAGAAAATGAAGGTTTAAACTGAAGGTTTAGACCTAGTCATACACTTCTCAGAGAAAGTTTACCTTATACCAAGAGACTTCAACAGGCATTTATAGTAAAGCTTTATTCGCAGAAGATTACAGAAAAGTTCTGATACTGATATTTACATGGGTTGCATAAAACCACTCTAATTTTACCTAGAATACTATTTGAAATATGTGTAGCAGAAAACAGAACCTCATACAAAATGTGTGTAGGTTTTCTTACCATGTGTTTGAAGTTCTCACTCCCTCCCTATTCTTCTATGCACTTGTGAGAATTATCTGTCCATCTGCACACACATACAGGCACCAATGCATTTTGCATATTTCAAAGTTTTGTGTCACCTTCTCCACCTTGCATTATGATTAACTTGAAAACCAAGCAAGCTTCAGCTCTAATGATCAAGTCCTTTTATCTGTTGTTCAGAAGGCTGCCATTTGCTAAAATGGTGCAAAATTATTGTTAAAAGCCAAATACACCCTTGTCTCAGCATGTGCAGAAAACATTGTATCTCCACAGACTATGTTATACATGCAATTTCCTGCAATCACAGTACAGGAGAAAACACTTAACTACAATCTCAAGTAACATCATAGTTACTTTTTCAAGTTTGATTAATAAGTGTCATAATCCTTGAAGAGTGGCTGGTTTACTGGTTTAGAGGTTTTGTTTTGTTTTGGTTTTTTTTTCTGAAATGTGAAATTATTAACTAACTTAATTCACTTATATTTGACCAGATTAAATTTACCCTCACTGACAGTGACTTTAAAAGCACCTGAGGGCATGAAACCAATAGCTCAAGGAGCACTCCAGTGGATCCTTTCTTTTGGTTCAAAGGAGAATCCAACTGGCTTGCAAAATTCCTAACTACATTAGACACAGACTTTCAAAGGGACACAACTCACAAAATAAATTGCTGGAGTCCATTATCCTCAAGACTACATCTTGACACCATACTTTAAATCAATCATTTAATGACATTCTCTCCAGCATAAAAGAGGAAGAAAAAGAAACTTAAATGATAGTAAAAAAGAAATCAGTAACTAGATATAAAACAATTCAATTTTATCCTGAAGATGGAATATTTGAAAGCATAAACTTGATTTTCAGTTCTTGAATTGAGAGAAAACAAACAAATAAAGAACTACATTTTTATCATATTCCAGGCTCATTTCTATACTCCTCAATTACATCAGTCATACCATTCACCTTTTAAAAAAGCAGCAGGAGTAGAATCTTCATTTTCTATACACATTCACTTTCTGTATTATAAAAAGTGACAGGTTTGTTTTGAATTCAGCTTAGTAACCAGCCACAATAGAGTGTGTATTAATGTAGTATATTTGGGTATGGTATAGCATTGGATGAAATACTAATCCTGCATTCATAGTGCAAGGAAAGTCTCCAGCCTCATACTTCAAACTGCATTCAAGACCACAGATGGTCAACTAACAAACAGCTTGATGTTATTGTTTTAAAAGGTACCTTGTTATTTAGGAAAATAGTAAACTGTCTAACAGCACAAAAACAGATGCAGTCCCTTAATGTAATGATTTAAATTACTTATCATCAGTAAAAAACCAAAAACATAAAAAAACCCACAACTTTTTCCCTCCCAAAATATTTTCAAGTTCTTGCCAGAAGTAAATCATGATCAAAGGGCCAGGAGCTAAAAGGCAATTAGAAAGTAAAGGTGTTAAACTTAGTACCCCTAAATACTAAAAGACCAAATGCTGCTTTAGTCTTTTAAAGTGGACATAGTTTTAATGCCTCGATTTATTGTCAAAATACTATAAAGAACATTTAAGCACAATAACCAGGTCTTAAACAATGCAACCCTCCATAATTATGTGTTACAGGTAGCCACTGGTTGAAGCAGTAGCTAAGGTTGTATCAAGAGCTTTCTACCCTGACATGAGGATATGGCATCTTAGAAGAATCTGCTTCTTACTTTAACAAATGCATCTTTCTAAATAAAGAGAATGTGGGGTTTTCTTCATAGGCTCTGGCAAAAACAAAGAAAAACCTGACATGTTGGAGCTGGTTTGACTGTGGCTCTCTCTGCTAACTTTTGATTTCTGAAAGGTTAGCACCAACATCTAGACACAACTAGCCGTACCACAAAACTTACCTCCACCATTCTTCTGACACAGATAGGGGAATCGCCACACATTCCCCAATCCCACAGAAAATCCAACTTGTGCCAGAATATACTGCAGTTTGCTATTCCAAGCAGGTCTTTCATCTTCCACATCTGAGCCTTCTTCTTCTGTATCTTTTTCTTCCTGATCATCAACCATAAGTTCACTCTTCTTGAAGGCATCCTCTGAAGAGTCCTCATTAGAGAGCAGGTCTTTAACTGACTCAATGACCTCATCATCGAGTTCTCTTTTCACTACCTTGCTGTTCTTAGGCATTTGTAATTTGAAACAAACAGCAAGGAGATGACGTTCAGCTGAGACAGATGGACACTGAAGTAGACTCTCCCTCTGCTTGGGAAAAAATACTGAATAAAAAGACTGAAGATGGTGCCTGATGAGTCCTTGATAGCAGGGAATCAAGAGTAAGGATCTCTGTTTCTGAACACTTTTTCTACTGAGATTATCTGTGGAAAAAAATTTAAAACAGATATTATATTATTATGCAGAAGAAACTTCAGTTTGAAATTGTGTGCTTTGTTTTACCCATTTCTGCATATCTCAATTATTTGACAAGAGGAGAAAACAAGAAGAAAGGGATGCTAAACCACTTTCAAATTGTAGGGAATAAGTCCACTATTTGGTCTAAAATATTTGATAAAATAAATTTCATTCACTCCTTAAGGGTTTTGTTTTTGTTTAGTTCCTAAGGACTGATAGGCTAACTGCTCATATTTTGATACCATAACAAGATCCTCCTTATCAGATATAAAAGGGTATGCTCTTTACATAAAATGTAGAAGCCCAATTCCATTACTTCCTGACTTAATAGCTGTACTTGAATTTATTAAAAGTATTAAAAGTATATTTTAACCAAAGTAAATTAAGTTTTTCAGACCATTTCAGAAAGCCATTCAGCAATTAAAGTTTTGATAGAGAGGATGCACCTAGTAGTTCAAAAGAAATGGTGATTTATTTTCTTGTTATTCTTCATCCTCGAATATATAATCACAGTCATAGTTCGAAAGGAGAGATGCTCATCTCTTATAAGCATTGATGCTTTAGATATTTTAAATTATTTCCTGTTTCTAAGAAACTATCTGAAATACTAGAAATGCCAAATTAATTTTAAAAGCCTACTATTTCAAATGTGTATGTACAGAAACAAAAATTCCTGCATTTAAATACATGTTTTTTTAAAACACAAACATTTAAAAAGACAGACAGACTTGCTTGCAGCTGCCATACAAAAAGTAACCATAAGATTTTGGGGAGTAATGTTTTTCAATAAATTCTTCACTAATCACATGGGATAAAACTAGTGTGTGCAAAGCCATCTGCACAATTAAGAGTCTTAAAAGGGATTTAGATTATGTGTTAAGCTTCAAGAAAGTTCTAAAGAGGGCTTCTGCAAAGAATACACAAGAAGTCTAATCAAGAACTGCTAACTGATAAGAATCAAAAATTACTTCAGGAAACATAAGACCTTACAGCTTTTGCTGATGGACTTGCTGCAACATCTGGCCCATAGTATGAAGGCTGCATCATGTCCTGACAAAATCCCATGCAGTGGAGAACTGCAAGAGATGTTCGCACAGTCACTGAGAGATCAAGCACCTCGCGGCTGCTTCCATGCCAGACCCAAAGGAAAGATGGCAAGCTGCTGGAACCCAGCCCATAGCTTATCAAGATGAGACTTCATAGCACCAGAAATAAAACCCCTGCCACCACAAGTACTATCACCAGCCTCCTAGCCAACAGGGCAATTACTTTTTCCAATAATTTCCAAGGATGTGGAAGTTGAAGTCCACCCCAGTTGCCTACTGAACTCCATCGTAACCTCTTTTCATTGATTCCCCAGACTTCGGTCACTGTCTTCTCACTTTCCCTTCTGTTACTGCCTCCTCTCAGCAACTCTAGCTCTGGCAGTCAGCCCAATTTTCTTAAGCATAGTAGGACCTACTTGGCTTGTGATCTGCTTCATGTTCACCACAGTCACTGAAGGGTTCAGGGTCCTATGAACCTTCCTTCTGACATGCAGTGGGACTTGCACCAGGTTTTCCTTTCCAAAAAAAAAACCAACAAAACAAAACACAACAAAACCCAAAAAAACAAACCCCCAAAACAGCAAACAAAAACCCCCCAAAAAACAAACAAAAAACCACCCCATCAACCAAAAACAAAATGACTAAGTGAACGAGATAGAATAGGGAAAAAGTTGTTTACACAAGAGAGAAATTCTAATACTTTATCCTGTATATCTGGGCTAAATAAATGTCTGTGTGGGCCTCTTTTCATCTGTTCTGTCTTTTGCATTGCAGCCTTCAAAGGACTACACCCTCTTCTAGTTCATACATGATTCAGTGGCTCTTAGTTCTGACTGAGGTACCCATGTAGAACCAAAATGTAAACTTGATACATTAAGTTGAAGCATTTAAGGAGTCCTAATGGAGCTTTGGGACCATAAGCCACAGCATCTGCTACTTCAAACATTACTTTTAGTCACATTTCAAACTTTTTTCCCCCTTTGTTCCACTGATGCAAATTAGAGAGCAGCTTCTCAATTCCAGTAATTAGTAATAACTTCAGGGAATACATTAAAATGAAACAGCTACACATGTGAAACTACATCAGTATTTGTAAGTCTGAAATCTTTCTCTAACTGTAATAACAAAAAGAGATTTTCAGTCAAAAAAGACACAAGCCATCCATCAGTATCTACTGAAAGGTTTCAAAAGGTCATACCTGTTTTAATTATTTTAGATAGAGTAACTTGCAGGGCAGCAATATGATTTATCTGGAGCTCTCACTGATGAGTCAATTCCAACAAAAATTGCATCACTCTGTTCTGTCATGCATTAAACACTGCACTGCTACACTTCAGGATAAATGGGCTTGAGACTTTTACTCCTAGCACAGTATCATACTAATTTCCCTTTCATTAATCTTCCATCAAGCAGCATGCTATCCACAGAAGTATCACAGCATAGACTTGCAACATTTGCAGAGAAAATGTGGGAGGCATGCTCAGCAGACTGGTGCATGGTTCTAACAGCATTGCTTTCCTAATTCAATACATTATCACTGGCCAGACTGCACCAGGGATGGAGGACACATCACAAATCCAAAGGCACCCAACAACTGCCAGATTTAACAACGTTTCTCTGTGTCAAAGGAGTTGGTACTAAAGCACATAAGGAGTCCTCTCTCAAGAGATACTACCATCAGGTACAAATGCTGAAGTGTGGTCCCAGCTGGTTTGTGCAAAGCATCTACTGCTCCATGCACTCACAGAATGCAGTCAGTGACATGCACAGCAGCCTTTCTTTGATCTAGAACAAACCTGCACAGAAGACTGATATCAAACTACTCAGCTCGAGCTAGGTCTAGATATGAATGGTCCTGTGTGAAGTCTGAATAGGGAGAAAGAGCAGAGTTACTCACCAGCACTGTTTAGCTGAACATGAACCACTGAACAAGCTTTCTTTTTCCTCATCGGAGTATTGAACTTGAGCACTCCACCATATAAAATGCTATTCTATGTTCCCACATCATTTGGATATGGTCCAATATTGAAGTTCATCAGCATTAAACTAGGAAACATCACACCAAATTCTGTTAAACATCTTCAGTTAGTTCCAGTGCTTGTTAGCTTCTACACTGCCTTGTACAGAAATACAGCACTATGTGATGAGACAGTTAATTTTGTAAATCCTTAGTAAAATGGTCATTTGTTATGTAGATTTTTAAATGATACTTAGGAGAAACTATCATTATATTAGCACTCCAACTCCTAAATCTCGTCAGGTATTTTAAAATATCACTATGATATTACCAGTATCTTGGATTAAAAGTAAAATGCCTAAAACATAATTTAGCCTTATTAAAGGCTAAATTGTTTGTTTGTAGGTTGTACTTTTTTCTGTCTTGGATCTAGATTATGGAATTTGATCAATTGATTTAATTCTCAGCTTCTCATCCTTTTCATGACTCAAATGATGTAACCTGTCAGATGAAAACACTGAAGGGAAATTTTTATTATCACATTTATTGGAGAACATAATATTTTTCTGGACTTTTCCATGACTGAAATGAGCAAATAAGAAAGGCTTTCCTTTTTTTATGTAAAATTCCATTTATAAAAAAATCTAAAGTTACTCTTAAAGTGACTTAGCAAGTGTCTGTATTCTTTGATGGAATTTAACAGAATGCAAATTGATGAACGGTACACGGTTCAGTTAAAAGAACATTTAGAAAATTATTCTGTCACTGAAATAAGAGCAACCTATAATCTGAGTTGGCATAAACAAGCTTGTGCAAAAAACCTTACTAAATCAAATATATGAGCTAGATTTTAATTATGTCTTACTACCGTTGTCCATGATATGCTAAAATCTATTTTTTTCACATACTTAAAGATAAAACAGTGAGTCTTTTCTGACTTTTTTGATATCAAGTAAACTGCAGACCCCAACTTTCCCTCTCAGAACACAGTGGGAATTTTGGGGTTTTTTTTTCCATGGAAAAAGAATCAACTCAATGCACCAGCATGCAGAAGTAAAATAACCTGATTAGACCTCCACATTACTAGCAGATTAAGCAATAATAATCCCTTGCAACAGGGAATTCAGACCCAAATTAACTCCCTGGGAGATCCAGGCTCACTATAGAATTTTTACTTCAGCTTCAGGCCTGCATTCAGAAATGCTGGCACAGGGAGATAAGGCTTGCAACGCCTCCACTGACCAAACTTGCAAGCGTTTGCAGTAAGACCCAAAGAAACTTCATTAGTCAAAGCACCAAAAGACACATGGAAAAACTTCTTTGTGTGTCCTTTTCTCACAATGTTTCTTGTATGGAATGCCCAGTAAGGGAGTTCTCCTGGTTTATTGAACACTGCTGCTCCTCTTCACCATTACACTGGCAAAGAATCTTACGTTGGGCTCCTTCTGATACACCTCTATCAGGAAGATCTCCATGCCAATCACTATGTAGATACCTACTAGACCAATACCCATAAACAATTAAAAGTTAGGAGGCTGGAGATTTTCCCAACATGTACAGAGAAGCAGGCACAAGAAAAAACAAACCCTCACTTGAGGATTTGGAAGTATAATGAGTACAGCTGTCCCACGTTCTTGGAAATTCAGCACAAACCTCTATAAAAAGCCATTTGTAAGGCAGTTTCATGTTTAAAACATCCCACAATACTATTGCAACGACTGATATAACGAAGTATTAACAAACTTCTAGCAGTGTTTTACCAACATAAATTACAATACAATAATTCTTACATTGTGTTTCTTCTTAAAACCAGCACTCCCCTCTGAAAAGGAAAGTTAAAAATATTCTTTTCTAATGCAGTGCATCTTTTTCTTTTATAATCTTATTTTTACTTCTGACGGAAACACAGCAATTTGACAAAATTATTTCGATTTAATTTTTAATGCATTACAAATAATCCTCAATATCTTTTTAGGTTCAATCTTTGTCATTGGAGGGATTAAAGAGATCAACATTCTATTCTTCAGAGCACTGCGTTCTTCCCTGAGGAAGCAGTTACATACCAACACGCTGCTGTGCAATAAAAATGTGCTGCCAGTTCACATCACTATAATCTCAGCTTTGAAAGTAGGTTGTGCCAGTGTGGTGTATCACTCCAGTCCCACAAGCTTGTGTCTTGTGTACCTGTTCACCAAATCTTCCCTTTGACTGTCAGTGAAGAAACCAGTATGGTTAAGCAGAGGACATGGAACTAGAAATCCAGATTCTCACTATGACACACGTTCATAAATGATCTTTATTGATATTCATGCCAAACGTTTCAGTCTGTATGAAATCACTGGAGGAAAATCATATGCAAAAGTGAAGAGGAGCTTTTTGCACCAAAAAGAAATGTACAAAACACATCTCAAATACAAGTCTACAAGGTGGGAAGAAAAAGTATGATGGGAACAACCAGTACAGAAAATGAAAACCAAAGTTTTAGGAGCAATGGACTGCTGTAAGTCTGCAAAAATGAAATCTGTGCAGACGGGATGATGGTAATACCTAGTGAGCATCATATTTGAATGAAAAAGAGGAAGAAGACTGCAGGAACAAATCAGGTTTCATGGGAGCACTGTGACTGTGAAGAATGGCTATCGCTGAGGGAATCTGTGTACAGATAATTATTTCAGGAGGAGTTACACTGGTACAGTACTCATTGCACAGACTGAATTACTGCTGCAATGCAGCATTGTGTTCCTTGGCGGAAATAGGAATACACACCATAACCTTTTTGCCTAGTCAAGCCCATCTCTATCTACGAACTGAAACAACCATTGTGCTGCTCTTCAGCATGAATACATGATCTAGCATTTTTCCTTACCTAGTTTAATACAGCCTGGCAGCAAGATATGGATTCAATAGGTGCTTAACTCAGTTGCAATTAAAGATAATTATATTCTATACAATTATACTTGTATTAGCATGTCTCAGAAAACATCACGGAAGAATGTAAAGAAATCTGTTAAACATTCATGACACTGTAAAAAAACAATAAGAGGTCTGTGGACTATGAGAGACTTAAATAGATTAGAAAAAGCTTTTATTCTGGTGTCTACAACAGAATCATTTACACTATAGCAAAACTATTTAAAAATGCAAGACCAAATTCACACCTGCTGCAGATACAGGTAGACACCGCATCTGTCTCATATTGCTGAGAAATTTGTTCTCCATTCCTACATAATTTTGTTCAGGGCTTTATCATACAGCAAAACCCTGTACAGACCCAAACACAAAAAAATTAAGGTCCAGATTAGTCTCCCTAACTTTTAGATACAGGACGTCCTACTGTTATAGAACAAACACAATAAATTGACAAAACCCACAAAGTTTCTTTCTCAGGATTGTTCATTATCAGCAGACTTGATCTTAACAGCTTATATGACTACTGCCAAATCACTGGCCCAACAGAAACATCTAGAGACAGAATGTTACAACCCAGAGCTCTTAAATGTCAGCTTTTCTTTTCACTGCACAGAATCTCTAAAGAATTAATTTGGCTTACTGTAGTTTCTCACTTCTGCTTTCACAGGTTTCTCAGTATTTTCTTCTCACAAATCAACCTCACTGAAATACTTCAGAGACTTACAGAATGAGTTAACTGTAACCTTATTCAAATGGAGAAAACATATCGCTTACTCAGTAGCTTTTTCATATATGTACTTTATTGAAGGAACAAATTCAGTAGTTATGACTCCTTCAAGTGAAGTAATCTCAGCAATTATGAAGAAACGCTACCCCTGGTTGGTCAAACTCAAAAGATGCAACTACTGGCAACTTGAAACAAAATCTCCATATTCTAAGCTCACCATAAGATACAAGAGAACCATGGGGTTTTTGTACGATTTTATCACACTTCTCAGAAGTCAGAGGTTATAAACGTATATTAAATATTTCAATAAATTATTAAAGTAATTTAAATTGCAAAATCAGTTACTGAAAAATAGATATTACCAGATACACAGCTGCCCCAAGACACTAATTCTTTGACCTCTCTGCTTTCAAATGCATCAATAAGTAAATCAAGTTGTCCTTGGGAAGACTTTATGTGATTACTTCTTCCTCTGTGTTTTTTACATACAAGCAAAAAGCTGAACTGAACACATGGGTTACTTCTCATCATACCTGATTATTTGATTTCATTACATGAATCACACTTTCAAGTTACGTTACAATAAATGCTTATGTCTTTAGAAAGACAATTATTAATACCAATTCTACTTTAGAAAATCAAACACTGTAAATGTCCCATTACAGTTTTCATCCCTTCTCCATTTTGGCTTAGAGAGAGCATGCTGAATTATTAATATTGCAGTACACATTTCTGACACTTGAAATGCAAAACTGTCCTTTGCCAGCAAAAAGAAACTCTTTTCCCAAAGTGGGAAGTAGACTGCTGGCACCATGACTCCAGGCACTGTTGTCCACAGCATTACATAAACTTTTTCTTTGCTTTCTTCCATACAAACAAGGAATCCCTGGCCTTAGGAGTGAAGGATAAGAATGCAGAGCTTTGTCTCAGTGTAGGCTTACGGGAAGCTCAGTCCAGTTACTGCTATTGCCTGATGCAATCCTTCTGGCAATTACCACAGCATTTTCACATCATTTTGTACCATCTCACCAGGATTTGTGCTTCCAGCTCTTCAATAGAATAGCATTTGGCTGTCAGTGGTCAACGATACTTTTTTTTCCTACATTATTTCAATACATTTCCTGAGTAATGGCAAGGTTACTTTGAATCAATTTTCAAGGACAAATGGAGTTGCTCACGTTTTAATCGGACACCTGCTGATAGGTCACAGTTATTTTGCAAGTGAGAATTCAGAGATCTCTAAAGTCATACAGAAAAGCTGCTACCATTGCTATGCTGATCTATAAAATTTGGGACTGAAAACTGTTCTTCCAAAATCAACAGATATTTTGTCTTTTAATTAAGAGCATTACTCATGGAAATGAGTGAAATGGTCAGAACAATGGGATGTAGTCGGGAAAACAGGTAAAATGTCTTTAATGTTGTATACACTTCTGGGACACTACTCTAGAGATTTTTTTTAAAAAAAAAATCTTCCCAGGGAGATTCCACCACAAATACTTCATGTGGTAATTCCATACTACTTGAACAGTGACTATTCTTTAACAATGTAATCTAAATGAAAAGGAATAGCTACAATGTGTAGATTGTGTTTCTGAATAATCTGTGATCTTTTTCTGAGTAATTCAGCATTTGAAAAGTTTTGCGAATATGGGCTTTTGCAATATGGAAAAAAGGCAACTGTAAGAATGACAAGACATAAAAGGTCAACAGGAATCAAATTATGCTATAAAACTAGTTTCAAGATGCATTTGAACAGCTATGAAATGGTTTGGTTTTCCATGCATAGATCAAAACCAATGGGATTTTTTGTTCTTGAGTCTGAAGTGCAGAGCTGAGCCCAAAGGGAGTGTCTGATACGCACTGCATGCAGGCTGTGATTCTATGATTATCTTAATATGGGGAGTGGGGAAACAAAACACTTGTCTATTAACCAAAAAGAAATTAAGCAATCTTTCCTAAGTATTTTGCACAGTTTCCTTTCCAATGTGATGCTGATAATGAGAAATATACTGCTAAATAGAAAGAAACTGATTATGTTGTCATTGGTGTTTAATCAAATGGAGAAAGCTGCCTGCATAGTACATCCAGCATACATTTGTATGACATCAGACAAAATCTTCACTTCATTTACACTTTGCATTGTAGGGGAAATTGGGTCCACATCCTATAGTATGCCACAGTGACACATAGATGATAACATACTATTTAAAAATTATTAGGCTTATCTTAGAAAACAGTACTACAGCAGTGAGCTTGTTATGTAGCAGTATCACACTGAAAATAAAACAGCTGATGATGTGGTCTTTAACAAGTAAAACAAAGTGCAATTTACTTAAAGAGATGAAATCCCATCACAAGTCTCATGCCGGTCGGGTCAGCGTGACTGTGCGGACATTACAATCATCTCATTTACTTCCACAACAAAAGCGAAGAAATTCCAGTCCGGTCTAACACTAGCAAAATGAGAACAAAACCTGGCAATACGGGCATAGAAAAATAGAAGGATTAATAAGCAAATCGAAGAGAAAAAGAACCACTAGGAGAAAACTGTTGGTATCAATCTACCCTGTCGACAAGCCGTAGTACACGGAGGGCTGCGACCATCAAAACCCTGCACAGAAAATAAACCCAAGAGGCACAAAGGTTGGGAGAAGGTGCTCATTACCATACCCACCCAAACATGGCTGACACTGGGTCGCACCAGCCCCCGGCCGAGGGAGTTGCCCCCGCCTTGGCGGGGCGAGAGACGCGAGAGATGCGAGTGGCGCGGCGCTGGGAGGCACCGAGCGGCCCCGCCGGGCGACGCCCACGCTCCGCAGCAACAATGCAGCGCCCGGGCCCGACCCTCGCCCCCTGCCCGGCACATGGTGGGGACGGACACCGCGGGCCGCTCCCGACGGTACCCGGCTCCCTCAGCCGCCGGCTGGCCCTGCTCTCTCCGAGCCCAGGTTCGTCCGTGCGGCAAGGCACATCACCGCCGTGCCCCGGCGGGGACAGCCCGCGGCCCCGCTCCGCCCGAACACACGCATCGGCGATTTTATGCGCAACACACGAGAGATGAATGAAATTTCTTTCACTCGGAAAAAGATATAAGTTCCTCGCCCTTGCCAACAATAATAGCAATAATTATAATAATAATAACGCTGATTAAAACAGCCCCGTACATCCTTTTAACCTACCGCCGAGTTCATACACATGGGCGGCTTCTAACCGGCGCTCGCTATTGTTTCCCGAGGGGCCGGCTCTCTCCCCGCCAGCGAGAGCCTGGCGCCGGGGCGAAAACAGCCTCGCCGGTGGGCTGGGGGATCCCCGACCCGCAGGAAGGCGGACACCGGGCGGAAAGAAACCCCACACACATCCTGCCCCTTCCCGCCCGGCGACACACGCGAGGCCCCAGCCGCATGGCAGGGCTGGGAAAGGGCGGGCCGCCCCGCGCACCCACGCTCAGCGCCACGCCGTGCCATGCCGTGCTCTGCCGTGCCGTGCCGTGCCTTACCTCCGCCCGCCGGGCGCCAGCTGCGCAAAGGGGGGGGCAGGTGCCCCCGCGGGCGCGGATGGCGAGCGGGGCCGTGCGGGCGCGGGGCTCAGAGGCGGGCAGGCGGTAGTAGCCACATGTGCCCAACCCTCACTGCGGCGGCGTTTAAAGACAGACATAAAAGCGGCGGGGGGAGAGGAAAGGGGAGGGCAGCGCCGGGCCGGGGGAGCCGCACCTCCTGACGCAGGGAGGAGCGCCCACCCACCCGCTTGCAGCAGCATCTCTCTGCCGGAGGCGGGCGGGGTGGAGGCAGACGAGGCAGCCAGAGGACAAGGAGGGAGGGGGCCCCGTCCCCGCCGCCGCGCCAAAATCCCCGCGGCCACGCTTAGGCACCGCGGGTGCCTCAGTTCTATGCTCATCATCATCCCCTGCCGCCTCCGCCTCTGCGCCCAGAGCCGTGAGGGTCCCAGGGCCCCTGTGCCGCTCAGGGGCTGCGAGGGGCCCGCCCGGCCTTCCTGTCGGTGGGGTAGCGGCGAACGGGCCGGGGGCGGCCTGGAGGCGGGAAGTAGGCACACAGGTGGGAGCTTCCTTGGGGAACAAGTAGGTCTTCCAAAAGATGGAGATTAGTGGGAATGGGAGTGTGGGACCCAGGAAGGAAGAGAGGTCGGTCGGAAGCAGGGGGCGGCCGAAGCGAGTACACCTGCTCGCTGGAGGCCGGCAGGCGGCTGGGAGCGAGCTTGGCGGCTGAAGGGATGGAGAGAGACGGTGAGAAGAGTGGAAGGCACCCCGTGGTGGTGGTGCTCAGGTCTTGTAGCCCTGACAGCTGCTTCGGTCGCAGGAAGGTGACATTTCGCTTCAAACGCCTCGCCTAAACATTCTGTCATTAAATGTTCACTGCCCTTCGGTCAGTTCTTTCTCTGATTGTGTTTCTCTTTGCGGAAGAAAAAGAAAAATCGGGCAGATCGATCCTGCCTAGCAAGGAAGACTTGTAAAGATGAAGAAGTGAGCTGTTCAAAGGCGCAGCAGCCGGGTGGGAGAGGCACATTGGCTTTGCTAAGGATAGGCACGATCGAATGGAGAATGAACTGGTTTTAATGTTCGCTGTGTGAACAATTATTGCAACAGCTTCAGTCTTAACATACATAACCTTATTATACCTCATGAATCAAGGAGAGATTTTCCTTCAGTGTAGGGAAGATAGTCTGCCTAGATGGTATGCATTTCCTTCATCTTTTACTGAGAAACCTGTGATACAAACTTATTTTCATTTCTGCTTCATTATTAAAACTAATTCATCATAGCATTGTGCATTTCTTGCTGTTGGTGCTAGTTCACTTAACTAATTTCCACAATATATTTCAATTATGTATAAATACAGCCCTGTAGACAATAGATTTTGTACTCACTGATTAAATATTTGCAACTCAAGAAAAAATTAACCTGCCTTGAGTAAGTTTCTAACTGTGGATTAAGTTTCTTTTATACTAAGTACTAATAAGAGGAAGAATTTATGCTTTCATTTGCCAGGTCCTGAGTGATACTTTTATTTAGTAAATTAACTAGTAATGTTATCAGATGACTGCATAGTTAATTGAAATAGGAAGCGGTCATTTCTGGATTCCTTTAAATTCTGTGTACTGTTAATGGCGAGCTTAGATCTGAGGTAAGGAGCTATACGCACACACACACACACACAGAAAGCCTCATTTGTTGGTCAGACTCTCCAAGTGTGACTTGTGACTCAGGAGATTTGAGGATAGAGAGAAAAAAATCTTAAGTGGAAAGCAAGAAGTGCCAGCAAGACAAAAATCATTATCATGGAAAGCAGAGCCCAAATACTGATGTACAAAAGCTCTAGCCATCAAACATTTAGAGAAAAAAAAATGCAGAAGGAGAGAAAATAGCTGGAAGAAAAGAAGTCATGCTAATTTTATTTTTCTCCTAGGTTTTGCTATCTTGTCACTTTTGTAGAGATTTTAAATATGAGTTGGAAGAGACCCACAAGGACCATTGAAGTTCAAAGTCCTGGCTCTGCACAGGACAACTGCTCACACACCATGTGTCTGAGAGCATTGTTTGAACACTTCTTGGACTCTGTCAGGCTTTGTGCTGTGACCACTTCCCCAGGGAGGCTGTTCAGTGCCCAATCACCCTCTGGGTGAAGAGCCTTTGCCTCCTATCCAACCTAAACCTCCCCTGACACAGCTTCAGGTCCTGCCACTGGTCACCACAGAGAAGAGAGCAATGTTTTCTCCTCCTCTTCCCCTCA
>VZSR01001477.1:1691428-1758244 GCA_013398615.1 Brachypodius melanocephalos
TCATTCCCCAGTCTGTCCATACATCCAAGGTTGCCCCATCCCAGGTGCAGAATCCAACACTTGGGCCTTTTGTGTGCAAAGATCAATAATATTCACAGTGCATATAAATGCATATTTTTCAGAAAGCTTAATGATCTAGTAATTCTAAACCACAACCCTTTTCAACCTTTTTTAAAATTATTATTTTTTAAAATGTAGCCTTTTTGGTTAAAAACTGTAGTATTCTATTCAAAGACAAACAGAAGTGTGCTGTGTTTTCAGTAGCAGCAGTAGGATTAATTAAAAAAAAAACAGAGTAAAGATGTTTTATATAAATTGCCTATTATCACTGATTTTATGGTAATGAATATGTTGAGGAACTGCTGCTGAACAGAACAGAACCATTGACAATTCACTGTGACTTCTTACTGCTGCATCATTCTGGCTGCTCTTAGTTCTCTAGGAGATGGCACCTCTTCAAGATTCTGAAGGAGATTTTGCCTTATTGCTCAAGACACAAATTATCCCTTTGGACATAGCAAGCATAGTAAGCATGGATTTCCTGATGGCAGCACCTGTTTTTGTGTTCTGGAGGCACTAAGGAAGGCACCTTATCCTTCCTAGACTGGGGCAAATTAGAGTACATTGCAAGCATGGGGTCGGTACAGAGATTAAAATAGTTCCAGGAACACTGTCAATTGAGTGTTGGCTAGATAGTGTTTGAGATATGTGTTTGAAGTTTAATTTTCTCTAAATTGAAAGTTTAGTTGTAATTAATGGAATGGTATAGTGACCCCAATTTCTTTAGCATAATAAATTAAGTAAGTACCTTATTTTACTCAGAGAAGAAAGAATTAGCATTCAGAATATTCAGATAGATACAAAGTATCATGTAAAATATTAGTGTAGCCATAAACATATGAATTTTGGTTTTGAAAGTAATACAGAACCTACTGCTTACTAAGGAATGCTTCCATGTGTTATGTTCATCTATGTAACACATTATGAGAACCTCAGAAGCTATATTCTCCTCTGAAATCCAGTGGTTACCATAAAGTCATAGCAATGAAATCATACCCAGGGGAAGTTCTTTCTCATCCCCAAAAGTCACTGAAGAAAAAGATTTGTAGCATCTCAAAACTCTGAATGAGTTAAAAATAATTTCCTCTCATGATATGTTCTTTCTGAGGTGATGCATTTTCCAGAAAATATTTGGGATGCATTTTTAAAATAAATAATACTTCTATGATGGAATGAAACAAGTAAGAACTGTTATTTCAATTACTACAATTCAGAATACCATGTAAATAACAGAATCTAATATTAAGAAAAAAAGAAGAGCATTTATTTTCAGAAATCCCCAAAAGACTATTACAGATTTAATCAGATAAAATAATTTCTCTGGCAGCAAGGAATAAAAAAGCATAGGATGTTCAATTGCAAGACATCAATGAGAAATACTTAAATGTATTTAGGCATGTAAATGGACATTTCTATAGTGCATTTGAGATCATCAAAGGAACCTCTGCAACTGTGCTAAGGCAAATGGAAATTAAGAAGATTGGTAATGGCCACCATGACTTTGCTAAGTGCAAATTGTACTTGACATCACCTGCCTGGAACTAGCATTCCTTCTGGAACTGTACAAAGTATTTGACACTGTCCTGCACGAATTCTAGTCTCCAAACTAGAGAGATGTAGATTTGGTGATGGAACACTCAGTGGATAAGGAATTGGCTGCCCAGAGTTGCAGTCAACAGCTCGATGTCCAAATGGAGACCAGTGGCAAGTGGGGTTCCTCAGGGGTTGGGACTGGTGCTGCTTAACATCCTTGTTGGTGGCATGGACAGCAGGATCTAGTGCACCCCCAGCAGGTTTGCAGATGACAGCAAGCTGTGTGGTGTGCTGGACATGCAGGAGGGAAGGGATGCCATCCAGAGGAACCTGCACAGTGTGACAAATGGGCCAGTGCAAACCTCCTGAAGTCCAACAAGGCCAGGCGCAAGGTCTTGCACCAGGGTCAGGGCAGTCCGAAGCACAGCTACAGGCTGGGTGGAAAACGGATCGAGATGAGCCCCAGAGAAAGGACTTGGGGGTGTTTGTGGGTGAGGAGAGTGACATAAATTGGCAGTGTGAGTTTGCAGCCTGGAAGGCCAACAGCATCCCAGGCTGTATCAAAAGCAATGTGACGAGCAGGGTGAGAGGGGTGGTTCTGAGCCTCTACTCAGTTCTCATGAGACCCTACCTGGAGTGCTGCATCCAGATCTACAGTCCCCAACATAAGGAAGGCTGTTTTATGGGGCCTCCAGGATGTAGGGAAAATAACAAGTAATCTGCTCCAGAAAGTATAAGAAAAAATGGTCTCAGCCATGGGTGTCACTGCTATAGCTGTGCTAAAAAATACTTTGAAAATTAAGAAGCCAGCAGTTTACTGAGTTATTTTCTTTACATCAAAAATCGATCTGTATTGCACCACAGCAGTCAAAAAATAAAATATTTACATAGAAGTCTAATATTCTCAAATTGTCATATACGCAGTTTTAGCACTTTTTAAATTAATATAAACCATTAATATAGACCATTATATATACGCACACATAGGCGTAATAGCTCAACATACAGAGTGATCTGTTCATAGATGTTCTCTGACCTGAATGAAGGTAAAATGATGTGAGGAAGTTTGTTCTCTTTTTTAAAAGCTTGCAGAGTAGTAATCTAAAAATTATTTTTGCTTATGGAACATTTTAAATATTATTCTGAGATATCAATTCAGAATGGCCTTCATGTTAAGTTCCTGCCTAAGAGAGCACATGGTACTCAGAATTGTTCCTTATGTTTGAGCTAGGTAAATTATTTTAAGGTTTTACTATGCTTTGTGGTTTTTTGTCTTTGCATAAGGAGGTGAGCCAGAATGGAATCGTAGTCTCCTCAAAATGAATTCTAAAATTCATGGATCAAGGATAATGTGAGCTGTGTTAATCTGTACATTGCATGAAGAAAAGTGGCCTAAAGAAAAGTTGCAAAATGTCTCAGACTGTCTTGTCTCATGAGATTTCAGAGAAAACCAGTTTGCTAGCACATTTTAACATATGTCCTGGCTTCTGGGCTGAGAAAACCCAAGCATATTTCTTAATCCCAGGATTGGCAAGGGCAAATGTGAGGCTCCAGTAATGTATGCAATCCTGTGAGTCATCACTGCCCACAGAAGCTATCGTTCTCTACTTGCAGCCTAATAACTGGGCTATTCTATAATAATACGAAATCCATGTTAGATTTTGCCCATGTCTTTACACATGCTGTGTCATTTTTAGTTATTGATGGGCAAGGGTGGAAATTATTTTTCTCCCCTACATGGAATTTTCTTAAAAATCTGTGTACAAGGGACTGGTGTATTCCATATGGTTCAAGCTAAAGCCCTTACGAATCATTCACTTCTTGACCCTTGTGTCAAAAGACACAAGCAATTAATGTAAAATAATTTTATTTTAATACATTGCAGTCATAAAACAATGAGGATATGTAAGCTTGTTGAACATTAATAGAATTAGAATTTAATCGTTGGCCATCAGTTAAGGCCAGGGAGTGAGGATCAGGATGTGTGTTTCATTCACGGGACCAAGAGACTGGAGGGGACAACTGGCATTTGCAAATCTAGTTCTGTGATGTGCTAGTTAACCTGCCTGTATAAACCTGTCCCTATATTTATCATGTTCATTCTTAAAACTAAGGTTTCACCACTGCATCTTGCTGATTTTCTCTAGAACTTCTCTCCTGCAGTGGTTTGAAACTTTCTTTGAATAGTCACACAGTATTCATCTTTACTTTTTCTTGTGCCAAAAGGTTTTTAAACTGCTTTCTGCCTTTCTATTTATGTATCATTATGCATTTTTTGGGGGTAGCCCCATATTCCCTCCCTTTGTTTCAGTAGGGATTAAAACAGATGGATTTTAGAGTAATGAAAGATCATACAAAACTAACCTCATGAATATTAGTCATGCACATCATGAAAAGATGTTAGCTTGAGTCTTAAAAGGAGCAGGCATGTGATAGTTTACTCCCATATTGTGACAGAGAAGTGTTATTCCTGAGCTGATCTGTTATATCTGTGTGAAACAAGTAGCTCCCATGTAGCACAGTACAGTGTCCATGCAGTACATCTTGTTTCCAGTTAAATACAGGACCAGAACAAAGGTCCATCTGGAAAATATCTGTCTTCAGCAGTGCTATGTGATGGACGTTTACAGAAAAACACGAGGAACAGTGCAAGTATGACTTCTGATATTATAGCAGATGTTTAATAATTTTCTGACATTTACTATAATTAAGAGAAAATACTAGTTTATTCAGTAAAAATATGAAGCTAGTATGCATGAATTATCCTTAACAAATCCATACAGAGCTTACCAACTTTTATTTCTCTTTGAATACTTTTTATTTCAATTTGATTGAAAAATCAGAATATGATTGAAGTCAAATGAGTAGTCTCACTGTTTATCTTAAATACATTTATTTCCAGACATATTTACAATTCTTAATTTATTCATTGTCAAAAATTACTAAGGAAAGTCTTAGAAACTTGTATTAGAATCTATCATGCATAGTACTTCTTGGTATTCTGGGGTGGAAATCATTTGGCTTTTTCCTCCCTTAACTGTCTCCAACTACATTTCCAGAAATGGAAGTTTTATTGTTGAGATTTGCTCAGTTTTACTCATTCTCATTAGTGAAGCTGCCTTAGCCACCAAGAGTTACATCACCAATTTTGCTTGAAGACTCTAGCAAGCTCTCTAAATTTTTGCATATTTTACTTTAGAACACGCTCTACTTTCTTATTGCATAAGTCCACAAGCTTCTGTAATAAGTTTCCTAACTTCTTACTCTTGGCTCCTCTGAAACCAAAGATGTTAGTTACAGAATTACTTAACCGCTGTGCTTATGTAGGCCAAGTTCAAATTTGCAATGGTGCCTTTAGTTTGGACTAGAAAAACTAATAATTCCCTCAAATATCAAACTAGCTCACTCATTGAATACAGCTGTTGGTTTTGGTTTGGGTTTTATTTTTTTGTTTGTTTGTTTGTTTGTTTTGGGGTTTTGGTTTTGTTTGGGTTTTTTTGTTTGTTTGTTTGTTTCTTTTGGTTAGGTTTGGTTTCAGGGGGTTTGATTGGTTGGTTGGTTTTGCTATACTGAATGCAAAAATACATATTGGTGTATCACAATTACTTCACAGACATGATTTACCTAACACAAAGTCATCCAGCCCAACATCATTTAGACTCCTCTGGGGAGATGTGATAAATTTGTGGATATTTGTACTATCCAGCATCTGAAAAGAAAAACTTTAGTTTAATCCAAACTCGTAATTTTGAGGAAGCTGAAAAAATTCCATTTCTCACCCAGGCATTTTATATAGGTAGAGGTCTATATGGATCCCAAATCACTAAATTGGTCTCATTATGACAGAAATATTTTGACATGAGTTTGAGATGCAAGATAACTAGTTGTATACCTTGACTAAATCCATATTATTAGAATTTGTGATGAAGAAAGGTTTGAAAATGACAGTGTTCGAATGACAATTTACTGCTAAGCTATGTAAAAATGCTAGTTTAAAAATAACAGGCTGGAGAAAGATTGACTTTGGCTTCTAGATGTTGGAATCCTATGTATTATATTAACATGAATGTTGGAAAAAGACTATTATGATTCAATTTGGGCATAAAACTTTCTCAAATTATATTTTTTCTGAAATATCTGCATTTACAAATGCTGGAAATTTTTCACTCTTATTTGCCTGAAAATAAGTGCTATTTTCTGTACACAAAAATCAACATAAGCAATATTTACACTGATGATATTGTAGGATGCTTTCTTTACAGAATACTCTAATTTGGTTTCCTTTTATTGCTAGATAAATGATGTGTCAAGGAATTTATGTTGTTTTGGTGAGAATTTTCTTTGAAATGATACCTAGACCTTGAAGAGTCGTTTAAGCAATGCAGTTTAAACTTTCAAAATGAGAGACATTCAGCTATAGAGGGCTTGTGAGTTAAAAGCAAACCTTAAATGCAATTTTCAGAGGTTATAGTGAAATTTGTAGGGATGGGGTGGCAGACCATGGTTTGGAGTTTGTGGAGACCCTGTTAGGTTAGTTCTTTTTTCCAGGCTGTTGCTTTAGCTTGGACTCTACTCTGCGCCTGAGAGCAGTATGGAGTATTCTACTGGGGAATTGAAGTCACAAACTAATGAGTAGACTGTTAGCTTAATTCTCTGTACATGTGCTTTTCTTATGATACTAGCTGGTTTACAGTGCTCAGGCCTATGACAGCTGGGATTGATCCTGTTCTTAGTAAAGTCAATGGCAAAACATCCATGGTAAGCAATTAGAGTTTCCCAGTCCTTAACAATGTCAAAATATACAAGAACAAAAGCTTTACTTTGCTGCAGGTATGAACTAGCAAGAAATCACTCCCAGAGTAAGAGAAGTAGGCAGGAATGTGCACCACAGCCATGAGTGCCTCAGGGCAGACAGACACAGGACTTGTAAGTTCTGCTGCTTTGTGCACCAGACTTGCTTTAAGCCAAAAACACTCAGGAAGTCAGCACATGTAACCAACATTTCAAGTGGTAGCTGATTGAGAAAGTTTGTCAAGATTGATGTCTGTGTAATCACATACTAGATGAAGTATATGGTTAAAAACACAGAAGGCTTCCTCTTATTTATGGGTTTTATTCACAAAAATAGTATGTTCAAAGTAATGAATCTCTTGCCAATATGTACAAAGAGAATCAATGCTGGATGCAGTACATGAAAGCACCAGTTACAAAGCTGATGTTCCTGGTCTCTTATCTTTAAAATGCAGTGGCCCTATTTAAACATGGCAGATGAGGACAAGACCCTGCAAAACAAGCCTTGTCTAGCTTGTAGTGCTGATATCATTGTTTAACCAATGAAAAGGATGGATTTTGTTTTAAAAAGTGAAAATATATAATAGATTTCCTAAGGGATCCCAGTGAAAAAGCATGTGTGCTTTAATAATAATATTATTATTATTTAACCCATAAAAGTAAGCTGAATACAAACAAACTTTAGTTCTTAATTATGAGAAATGCTTATTCATATTGGGGGCAGAGAGTTACAATCATGTTTACCCAATAGAACTGATATATGCTACTAAATTCAACTGAGTATTTTTCCAGCTGTTTTACAGAGGATTATGTGTTTTCAAAAGCTTTTCATAAATCTGTTAAAGTCTGGATAAAAGTTAATAGAGAACAGAGTGTCTCTAAACAAATAAGCTCATTAATATGCCAAAAGTTGGGAGGATGAGGTTGTGTACATACTTCAAGGTGGTAACTTGAGTGTGTTGTAATTTTGGCAGTCAGATTCATACATGCATAAGGCCTCTGGTGCTTGCTGGAGGATTAGCACAAGTCATGAATTTGTAGAAGCAGCAGCACCAAGACTTCAGCTGAGTATTTAGCAAAAGAGTCAAGAGTGGACTATGTTGAGGAAGGGGATTTAGTTTAGCAAGTAAAGTTCTTCAAATATATATTTACATGTTTCCACTTTTGTGTAAGGTCACTACTCAGAGCCATGTTTTGTTCTCTTCTGCGACAATATTGGGGGAATAGAAAAGGACCAACAAAGCTGATACATCATCCTTTAGACCAGAAAGGAGGTCCAGAATTTAACTTCAGCAGGGTGCACCCATTCTGCAGTGCCGTGATAGCAAGTACAAGGTTCCCTGTGTGATACCAAAGAAGGTAGCCACCTTCCTCACCTGTTTTCTCACCACTGACTCATAACATGTCTTCAGTGATCAGTTAAGAGTGGCAAAACGTTCAGTTTTTATTCAATAGAAGTTACATGCCTGTTTTTTGAAAACAGAGAATTGTTAAAAACAAAAATTTAAAGACAAAGCTTTAAAAATCTTAGATCATTTAAAGCTGTTATTATTTTAGCCTAATTATTTTCTGAACCAGTAGAATATTTGTGTATTTGACAATTTACCTTTGTATTTAAAAGAGCAAAGTATCTGTTGTATAATTTCGTTAAGACAGCTCTCTTGTTCATGCAGTTCAAATTTGGCTAGAGTTACAGCACATTACATGCTTGAGGGATTGGCATTAGAAATTAAAATGGGGTTAGAGGAGGGAAAGATGACTTCAGAAATTTTAGATTTGCATATTTAGAAAGTTTATTAAAAAATAAAGGCAAACAAACAGATATTCTTGTTTTCTCTTTGCAGTGATTTAGCAGATTTTATGTTTCATTTCTCTAAACTTTTCTCTCATATCTGAGCCAAAATACTGAAATCTCTTCTATGACATCTCCTTTGATCTGAGAAATAGAAGGATTATAAATCATGAAATCCCTGCAAACAGAATCTACTAAGTCCCTCGGAAAAATTGTATGAATTTATTTGGATACAGCACTGTGAAACCCAAACTGAAACAGCTTTCATTGCAGGAAGAAAAAGGAGAGAGCTCTCAGTACCTCATATGAGCCAAAGGAGGATAGCTATTTTGTGCAGAATGCTTGGTGGGAAAGAGTTAGCCATAGTTTTTACACAGATTAGCAGGTAAAGGGAAAAACAGAAGGAAATCATTGTTACTAAATGCCTCTGTATAAAGTAAAACATCTGTGGCTCATATTCAAGTTAGTGGAAAACAAATGAGCTAGTAAACACGTAGTGTTTTAATTTAGCAAAAGGGCTTTGTTTTATCATGGGGGAAAAAAGAGTGTGACTCTACATTTGTGGCACTTAGATGTATAGTGCTTATATTACTCATCATTGTATCATTTGCTTTTTTATTGCAAGTCCAGCAGGAAAAAGATCAATCAGCCTATAAATGATGGCCTGACATCAAAACAGATTCAAAATTTAACTCTTTTTGACTGACAGGTGTTCTTATCAGATGGTGCTTTTAAAATGATGCATATTTCTACCAGAGCTGACATATATTCTCTTTCTGTAAGAATGCATACATAAACTGTTCACTCATATATATACACACCTGTACATATGCATTTTCAGATATATATGCATGGATATCTCTGTGTGTGGGTGTACATATATACACTTAGTGCATGGATAAATCATATATTAGGGAGAGAGGATGAGAGAAAGGGGGCGGGGGGGAGGCAGAGAGATGCATATCCGTCTATCAGGTCCACCAACTCCCACAGCTCAGCATTGTTTCCTTGTGAAGACTGGGACTGACAAACTGCTCTTGCTAAGCACAGGAAGGATTTGCTTCAGGAATTATGTGCTGACATAGCACTGACAGTGGTGGCACTCACCTGACTGGTGACCAGCCAGGCCTGAAAGTGTCATCAGTGGAGAGAGTTAGTCCAAGGGTTGGCATCAAATTTGGAACTCTGTGTCTTCTGGATGAACACCTTTCCATCCATAACTACAGGGATTCTGGAGAGACTGTGCCTCCCAGAAAGGGCATCAGGATAAAGTAGTGCATGGTGGAAATGCTGTATGCTTTCCATATCTGCCTGAGAGAATTCTTGTGGGAATTACTTAAAAATGGGTCAAGGGAGGGTGATGGTAAAACAGCATGTGGAAAATCTACTTAACTGATATATTTGCTTATTTTATTTGATTGACTTAATTCAGCAGCTAATGCCAGTTTCTAGACCATATATAGGATGATATTATGTCTGCTGCATATAACCAAAAGAACAATATCCTGCCAGCTTCCCAGTTGAAAGCCATAAAATTTGTCCTTTGGCTACACAAATCTCAAATTTAAAATGTTGCCCTAACTTGCAAATATGCAGAAATTATTTACTTTTTGCATCTTGTTAGACTAAATATAAACTACCATTATTCATTCATTATCCAGTTATTTCTTTCCCCGAGGAGTAGAAGAAAGTCATTCTGAAAGCTATTGAGGATGAAGATCAACGCCAAATGAAATCTGAAATAAAATCATCTGAAACAAGCAGCAAAATTGTACATTCCTCTGCCATATTTTGCTATATAGATAATAATCCTTTCCCTTAGGATATAATCTGTTCTCCTGACAATAGGTATTTGCTTCTGGCTATGACTTCTAAAATCATAAGTAAGTAAGTTACTTCAAAGTATGATTTTTATCAGTTAGAAATGGAGGCATGCTTCTGAATTTATTTCCTTCACATTGGTGACATGCACCTAGATTAGATTCCCTAACATATAGACACAGACTGTTTTTTATCTTTTTACCATTGCTAAATATGAAGAAGTATATCCTGTCTTTTGTTTGTTTGCTTGTTTTCATACTACACATTCCTTGCTTTATTATCTGACAAATAAATTTTTTGGGGGAAATTTCATTTGCATGATAGCATAGAGAATATTCCAACTCACCCATAGGACAAAATATACTTTTTCACATCTCAGATAAAACAGTGATAACAGTAAAATTAAAATATTACTCAACCACTTGTTTAAATGACTGAATCATCCAATAACCTAAAAGCATGTTGCATACATGATTTAAAACAAACAGAGGTTTCTGACCACAGAAACTTCTAAACTTGATTTTATTATAACAAATAACTTCAAAATTAATTCAACATTCAGGGTATGGGGTCAGCTTGAATATACTATATTTTATTGTTATATCATTCAGTCTTTTTTCTTCTCTCTTAATTTTAAGTTGACCACTGGGCTGTGAAATGGAAAAATATACTACAAATACATCCTGAAAAAATGGGCAGTGAGGTTACAACTCTATGGGATGAATAAGGCAATCCACAACAGGTTGGGAAACCTTGGAAGCACAGACTAGTCAAAGCAGTTTGTCTCCCTGATTATTTCAGATATACTCTACAATAAAACAGTTAGTACTCAGAGCCCAGTTTTATTCTCTTCTGTGAGTGATAATGTTGGGGGAATAGAAAAGCACCAACAAAGTGGATATATCATCCTTTAGACATAAGAAATCCAGAAAGGAGGTCCAGAATTTAATTTCCAGCTGCCAGGTGGAAGATCCTGAAAAAAGACTCTGGCAGGGTACGCCCATTCTGCAGTGATAGCGAGGAGAAGGTTCTCTTTGTGGTACTGCAGAAGGCGGTCACCTTCCTCACCTGTTTACTCATCCACCACTGGCTCATAACACGTCTTTAGTGATCAGTTAAGAGTGGCCAAATTCACAAGTGCTTTGTGTTTTTGTTGGTTGGAGGTTTTTTTTCTGCTTTAACATCTTGTTAGGAATATTTCATCATGTTCAAAGCTCTGGGCAACATCACATGTTACTCTGCATGTCTTAGCCTGGCTGAAAGAGCTTTTTGTCTACATTTTTTTCCCTCCCAGCTAAGGCAAATTGCCCTTGCCCCTCTTTTCTATAACTGAAATTTGTTTATGTTTGGCTGGTGCTGTGCATTTTGGTAGCAAGAGTAAACTGGTTTCACTTACAGCTCCATTATTAGTGGTACAATACCAGATGGATGTATGTTCTTCCTGTCTCATCCTCCTCTCTTTCATTCTTTTTTCTCTGCTTATTACATGATTTGTTTTTCAAAGACCTATCTTGATATTCAAACTCTGATGTTCAAATCAAAATGAGTACTTACAGCACTTTCTGCTAACTGTGTGACACTAAGCGTGTATTGAGAAATGATGCCCAAAATATAGAATAAAATTTTGCAAGTTGAGGGGGTTTATAGAGAGGGAGAGATCTGAGAAATAAAACAAAACCGTGTCACTCTGAATTTTGAGCACTGGTTTAACAGTATAGAAATTCTACTTTTTATATTTCACTTTTAAAAGCATATTAAAATACCAAAGGTACTAACTGGCTAGACAGTTACTACGTAGATACAGGTATAGAAAACTACAGAAACTCCTAGAAAAAAAAAACTGCTAGAAAACTACAGTTTTCCCTTAGTAATTTTGAGATCAAGAAAAATGTTGTTTAGACACCTACTTCAACCTATTTCAAGCACTGAAGGACACTCAATTATTGCTGCTATTTAAGAGTTTCATGAATTGTAAAGGTCTTCTTGAAGGGAGACAGATATAAGGTCAAAGCACTGCCTCCAGCAGTGAGCCTGCTTCTGTTTGGAGCTCTGCTCCTCTGTTTGCAGACACACTCACACATGCACTCCTTTTCTTACTCAGAGACATTTCCCTGCCAAGGTGATGATGGTAAATATGAAACACAAGCCTCAAAATACAACCCGAAGCGTGCTACTTCTAGCTCGTTTACAACACGTTTACTCACTCTGAGTAATAGTGCTTAACAGTGAAGAGAAACAATTGAAGTATAACCTCAGAGGATAATTAAGAAATAACATAGGTTTTTTTCTTTTGCTTTCCTTGACATATTTTCTTTACAAGACTCCATTCAACTTTAATTAAGTTTTGCTTTGAGGCTCTGAACCTGGAACAATCATTTTTATTTTCCTTATAATATAACCTTTACCTTGGAGGTAAAAAAAAAAATGAAGCCATGGAGCTATAATCATCAGATCATAGAATGAAAGGATTATAAGTTTTATACAGGCTAAAAAATAAAACCTTTGAATTAATTAGAATTTTATGAGTTTCAGGTACATGTGAAATATCAAATTAATAGGGTCTTTTTCTATTCCTTTTAGATGTTAGAAGAGTATTAAGTGAGGAAATGTAACTCATGTTCAATTTAAGAGCTCTTCAAATTAGGAAGATGTTGGAAAATGCTTAAAGGCTAGGCCTTGAAAGCTTCACCAGCTTTAATAGTTTAAATTAATATACGCCATAGGTTTGGGGGAGGTTAACATGAATAAGATGAATAAAATTCTACCTCAAACAAAACACCCTTTTAAACTGAAATATCTTGTCTTCAAAGTTACTTTTATATCTCTGATATGAGCACTATGATTTCTAATCTTCCTTTTCAAGGTAGGATTACAAAGCCTATACTATTGCTCATTATCCAATCCTGTGTGAGATGCAACAGAAGTAGGTGAACTAATCAGTCAAAGGTAGATGCAGTTGCAGCTCTGAAATCTTAATTAGTAAAAAAATAGTAATAAAGCACACATTTTCTTGTATATTAAACAGGTAAATCATTCTCATTTATACTATATACACATGTCAAGCATTTTAAAGACAATATTGAAATTGTAATCTAATTTTGATCATGAAATATGTTAAGCATTTTTATGGTTTTACTTTTTTGAGTCACAACAATATTAACTTCTTTCATTGTTCCAACAAGCAAATATGAATTTCCAACAATCAGAGAGACTTATCTCAATCTAGGTATGAGAATCAGAGCTAAAGGTTTTGATGTCCAAATCATAATCTATTCTAAATTCCTGTGCTGAAAATGCAAATAAGGAAGTAGTTCACTGTACATGGTCAGAAACTCAAACTAAATTTATAGTTTTTCTACTACAGATATTATAGATGGCTTTGTCATGTAATTTCTGGAACATTTAATATCCCATTAGCATCCTATTACTAAAATGAAAAACATGAACAGATATTGATCATGCCAAAAAATAAAAAGCCAAACTAAAAAACTAGTCACTTGAAGGAGTGCAGAAATGTCAAAATCAACATCGATTTCAGAGAACAGGCTGACACATCCCAAAGAATCCATTTTTCTATTGTGCAGCTAAGGCGTATATCATATGCCCTAATAACTACAGCAAGAAAGGCAGAGAGAAATTCTGATTTGAGATAAACTTATTTTTGGAACTCTGCTCTTCAAGGAAAAAATTGGTAAGAGAAAGGAATGAGCACAATCCAAACATAGACAGCATTACTTCTTCAATGTTATTTTGATTTCATGCTGAAAACCCTGGATCTGAGACAGAAATTTTGACAGAAACAATGACACGAACTTAACTTTCTGCCCTTGTGCTCTGTTGCTCATGAACCTAGCTTCAGATCCACCATCCCAACTTCTCTTTCAGTGCAGCAGCTTGCTACAGCTTCTTTTGTGAGGGGAAGGTAGAGATTGTGGAGCAAGGTAAGTGTTTGGAAAAAATGGCAAGCTCACAGAAACAGAAGAATCCTTTAATATTTCAGTGTTTTATTTGATCAGCTACAGAGATTTCTGAATCTTGCTGACAGGTTAAAGAGGCCTATTTTGATATGCATAAATGACTGAAGGATATTTTTTTAACTGTTAAATCTATTCCACAGTTGAATGCAGATAAATATTAATTTGTAACTTACATATTTTTCCTCTGTGAGGATAAGTGATTATGCTGGTGCTGACTTTGTTTAAAAATTAAAGTTATCCTCCTATTTGTTCACTCCTCCAGTCTCATTTGGCTTCCTCATGTGACTGCCAAAACTTACTCTGACCTAAACATTACAATAATATTAGACTAAGACACGTTTTGAGTCAGGGTTTAGTGTTGTTTTGATCAAACATCAGGATGTGATAAATAAACACCTTTTAATGCAGATTTCTTCATTGTAGTCCATGCCCCTTGACTTTCTCCTTTACTAAATCATGAGGCTCTGCTACATAAGGTTTGCCTGGCCAGGGGACCCTGGGCAGCTGGGAGGACAGCACCATAGCTTCAAACACCCCCTTGACCTCTTTCAGGGTGCTACTGATAGGTCCATCTGGACCACAGGAGTGCAAAAGTGCTGAATCTTGCAAAATCCAGGACAACATCCACACTGGCATCTGAAGAAGGCTAACCTGTATTTCCCCTTCTTTGTTCACAGCCATTACTACAAAGGGCAGTCAACACAATCCATGCATTTGCTCAGCAGCCCTGCTATCCTTTTATCAAAAGGCTTTTCAGTTCACAGCTTCCTCTCCAATTTGCTGTAGAGGTGGCATGTGCATAAAATGGGAATGGAAATTTGGAGGCACATGGTGAGGGAAGGACCATGGTAAAGCAGTGTGCTCTTCCACAGCATAAAGCAGGATGAGTGTCTCAAATACACAGACTAAGGTGGTCTTTTCCCCTAGCCATATAAAATCAATATTAATCAGCAGAATGTGACATCAAATTGTACAAATTAATATGACCTTCCACACAGGGTTGAAGAAAAATTACTGTCTTTCAGAGTGTTCAAGAAAAGAGAAGATGGGTTATTTTAATAACAGTATCATGCAGGTTCTTGTCCTGTTAAAATATTTTTATTACTACTAATTACTTATGTTCTAAGGGGAAAACAATGGTTTCTCTGTTCATTCTTAGACTATTTCAGAGCCAGAGTGCACATGAGCCAGCTTGTATTTCTTAAACCAAGTAAGTGCAAGCTACAGTCTTGATATTTAAGGTGCAAGACAGAGTGAAGATTGGACTAGTTCTCTGTGTTTTTTTGCGTAAGAAATTTGTCCTATAACATTTTCAATTTATTATTTATACATTCCATGTAGTCTTAATAACAGATTCATATTTTTACAAATTTTATACATATATAGGCTCATAAAGCTAGATTTAGAGGCACTTAGCTCTCTCCACAATGACCTAAGAATTTCTGAGATCAGTTTTATTTGATTAAAGGGACAACAGAATTTCCATTTCAAAATTAGATGTGCAGCTTTCAATTGGAGAAAATCGAAATTAGGGGCTTTCACACCCTTTCTGCCATCTGTGTTCTAGAAGGTCAGACCTTGCTCTCAGCCCCTCAGTGTTTTTCATTGAATATTAGTGACTTTCTCAGTGACACCACTTCTGGCTGGTCCCTAGAAGCACAATCTGGCAAGGCTGAAGTCTGTCTGTCCTTGCTGCCTACTGCCCTGTCTTTAGTGTCTAAGTGAGACTGAGCAGCTCTCACTGTTGCCCTTTCCCCTCTGTAGTTTCCATAGGAAAGATGCATGTCCCTTCAGACATCCCATGTGATCTCATCTTGTCAAATATAAATAAAGCTTCTTCAAGACTGAGAAGCCAATGCTTTGCATCATCTGTATCATCATCATCATCATCATCATCATCATCATCATCATCATCATCATCATCATCATATTATTATTATTATTATTATTATTATAGCTGTATTTGCCGTCATTTTTACTTTGTTACTACTTAAAAACAAGTCTTGGTCTTGTTGTGCTAAATACTGCATGAACATAACTGATGAGAAAGTCTGTGTCCCTAAAAGCTTTCAGTCTGAAGGAAAGGACGTAAATAGCAGATGAAACTATCAAATCAACTGGACAAAGATGAGGGAAAACATGCTAAAAAAACCAGACCAAACCAAAACAATCCACAGTTTAATGCATTCTGCATCACAGCCAGAGTTTTCCTGTCTGTTTCTGACTGATAACAAACTGAGAGATACCATTTCCCCTGTTACTGCTTAATTTAGTAAAGCATTATATTAAAAAGACGTTCCCTCTCTGAGGGACATTAGTGAAATGAATAAAAGTGAATACAAAGCTTAAGAGGTTTTGGCCTCCCAGTTATTCCAAAGGAAAATAAGTGCAGTGAGCATCATCATGATTCTTTGTTGCCCTATACTGTCAACAAAACTGGTACTTCTAGCAACAAGCAAGTCAAAGAAGCAAGTACTTCTGATTTTTTCAACATTTCTATGTGTAATCCCACCAAAGTCAAGAGCTGTACAGCATAGGATTCAGCCATAAGAGGTTGAAAATTCATTTCAATTCAGAAAACAGATATAAATACATCAAATCAAAGTGTAAAGAAGGGACAGGTTTCTTTTTCCTTTAACTTTTCAGAGGAAGGAAAAAATCTTTTTAAAGGTACTATCCAGAAAAAGTAAATCTAAGCAACTTTTGCTTAAAATAGCTAAATGCATATTATATTTGAAACCCTTTTACCAGCCTTTTAATGTAGTCCCATAATTTTTTCATCACTGGAAGCCAGAAATTTATGTCCATTATAATTATGATTCACAGTAATTTGCTGTCTTAAAGAATTTTGGCAAAATTTGCAAAGGATAGAAAGCTAATAGAAAAAATCCAAGATAATATTTCTATATTTATTCATCTTAGAAAAAAGATGAATTTTGATATGGCAATGGCATCTAGACAATTTTCCTTTTAAGATAAATCTTAAATTTTAGGTTTATATTCCAATGTAAAGGCTGGGATGTGGCGGATTTATTTGAGTCTTGTCTAGCATCATAAGCAACATTTAAAGGTTCAGTTGTATTTGTCAAACAGATTCTTCATTGATTTTTTTCTCTGCCATGCAGCTTATTGATTTATTTGTTCTACTGAAAATTGTCTGTCAGCTGTTCAGTTTCGCCACCGGACTTTTAAAAAACTTAATTAGGAAGCAAACACTTCATCCTGGGTTATGGACATGAGAACTTCTGGCAGAGGCAGAGGCACACACATCTGGGGCAGCTGCTGTTTGCTACGTGAGCCTGTGTCCAAGCCCAGGTGAAATGTGTCCCTGTGCTGCCACTGAAATTCTTCCCTTCCCTCAACCAGTCATGTAAAGATAATTCAAACTCCTGTGTCTTGCACTGTGATCCATAACATGAGAGTTATAATATATTGCACAGTAGTTATAATTTATTGCACAATAATTTACAGTCATTTGGGTACAATAATTTATCTACATCTCAGAGGATTAGGTTGCTCTTGTGATCCTTTCATAGGTAAGAGGAAAAATGTATGTAGCATCTAGTAACGAATTTTAAAGCGAACAAGTTTTCTGGCTGCAGTGTCTTCACTTTTTTTTTCTTTTCTTTCTTTTCTCTGATCTGATCAATAGTGTTCGATTTGCCAGTCAGGCCATCTTGTACTTGGCTGCTAATTTAGAAGCTTCCGGAAACAGAATTTTTCACCTTCGGTTTTCTCTTTAACACATTCCAAGCATCACTTCTCAGTTAACATGAAAGATAATTTCTTTCTCATCACAACAGAAAAGAAAATTTCTAGTGATTTTCAAAATTATTCTGAGAGGATGCAAGCTGCCTGCAATTTATTTCTGAACGCTTTTCTTTCTTTTGGTTGGTTTAAAGGCTTTTTCCTTTTTTATTTTCCCTCGGAAGCCCCAAAATTGATTAAAACTCAAGCTGTTGAGACAAAGTAATTTTGAAAGATGAATTTGATGTCTTATGTTTCTTTCATATCCTTTAACTAACCTTGGTAATTAAAGGATTCTAAAGAAATATAAGACACAAGTCACCCACTAACATACTGAATAGCATAAACTAAACCCACAGGAGAGCTATGAAGAAATTATGCTCTTTGCTTCATTTAATTTATTTTTGCTTTTGAATATAGGCAGAGTGAAGACACAAAGATCTGTGTAGTTCATAAATAATTACAATCTTCAGGACTAATTTTTTTTTCAAGATTTTGCTCCCACTACCAGAAAAAGGTAAGGTAATGTTCTAATATTTATTTACCTGCATAAGGTAAATAAATATTAGAACATCTGACCAAAAATGTCTGTTAGAATGTTATGAGAAGAGAAATAATAAAAGATGTAAAAGGAGTAGAAGGAAAGGAAAATCAGGAACTAAAGAGGTGAACTAAAACACTAAGAGAAGAAATGGTACAAGAGTAAACTTGTCTGTAATTTCTTCTCAGTCTTGGCTTACAGATTTTGCTTTTAAATACTGTTCCAAACAAAATCATTTAAATATATCAGATGATGGTCTCAACAGAAAATAAGATTACCATATGCCATTTCACACATCAACTACTAATTTCCAAGTCAGTATAGATCTTCTAGCTTGGAATGACTCACTGATCTTAAGTAGAGATTCAACATACAATTAAACAAGCATACAATTAAATTCTGGTCCTTGTTTTCTTTTACATATACTTTTACATGAACCTGTCCTTATGTTTTAATAGATTTGGTTGTGCTACTAAGTGTATACTATTTTGTTGGTAAAATATATAGGTACATATATATTATTCTTTCTTGTATGTATTTTCTTGAGGAATAAGAGAAACTACATTTTAATGGGAAATTCATTATGAATTGGTCAACATTTTCATTTATGATTCTGCTGTCTTTTTGGGCTATATGCTTATATGGAACTTGCTTATTGTTATACTTCAGAAGTAATTGAATTCTATAAAACACATTATACTTTAAAGACAACAAAAAGAGAATATTTAGCTATACAGTTTATCCAAGTGTAAGTAAAAGGAAGTCTGATTTGAGTTGTTTTAAATATATTACATTTTCAAGGCAAAGAAATGTGAACCTTTATTTGGTATTAAATTATTTTGTAAAACCTTACTGGAATCCTTATTCCTGCTAATAATCATAATTCTTTTAAATTGCATGGCACTATCATATGCAGTAAATAATGCCCTTTTCACAGAGATATATACTAAAATCTACAAAAAATCACTTTGTGTGAGGCAAAATTAATAGGAGTAACCAGTAGCAATATTTCAGCCTCTTGCCAGCTTGTAGCTGATAAAATATTAATTCTTATGTCACAAAGAATTGAGATTACTGAGTTGCCACACTTATCAGGCATTATCAACTACTAAATATGTCATTAAAAATGATGCAGCAAATCAGTGCTCTTCGGTGTTGTTTTGGGTTGTGGGTTTTTTAGGCATCATATATCAACATATCAATACTCCTAAAGAAGCCAAGAAGTTCCACACTAGGACCTGTGCAGCCCACAGCATGCTGCCATTTAACACTAAACCATGGGTATGGGTGCATTGCTCAGGCAGCTGCTTTTGAATTGCCACAAAAGACAATCTGACACACTACAGAAAACTGAAACTGGTGGAGGTTCACCTTCAGATGTCAGGCTGTAATCTGCTGTGGTCATTAGGGCTTTAAACTGAAAGAAATTAGGTTTAGATTCTTTACTGAGGGTGGTGAGGCTCTGGAGATATTGTGAATGCCCTATCGCTGGAAGCATTCAAGGCCAGGTTGGATGGGGCCATGATTTCCACTGGATCAGGATCAACCTGATCTACTGGAAGGTGTCCCTGCTCATGGCGAGGGGCTTAAGGGCATGTTGTCTTTAAGGTCCCTTCAAACCCAAACCATTCTGTGGTTCTATGATTTCAGAAGCAGTCGAGCAGCCCCAGAACCTGTCTGGTATCTGACAGGAGCAGAGAGAGGCAGATCAACCCCAAAACTTTCAACTCGAAGGACAAACACCGGGAACTGGGTGGACCTCTGGGACTGCCACACTCTTCTGTGAAAATATATCTTTCCTGTGTCCTTTTGCCTTTCACTAGCTAGCCACTTTTGGCCACTACTGGCAGGATGTTACTCTTCTGTCACCTACTCTTTCAAGTATAATTAGGGAACTACAACAATACTTCCATTAAGTACTGCAGGCATAGGGTTAACATTCAACTTGATTCTTGGGAATGGAAAACTGTAGGAAATTACTGTTTCTGTGACCTGAAGACCTCGATGTTTTAATTACAATCCTAATTACTGCTTTCATTCTGACCATAACGAGTCACATGCCTCTCTGATCATTTAGTCTCTGCTAACTCTATTCTGCTTCTCTGCACACTGTCATTTCTGTGTGCTAGCTCATGTCATGCCAGCGATTTCATACACTGATTAACTGAATTACTTACTGAATGGAGACATTTCTTTTTCCTGTTATTTTCCCCTTTACTCAAGCCTGCAACCTTCACAAGAAAATGAAAAGCTGCTGTGTTCCATGAACCACACAAATGGTGCACATGGTGGTCTCTGAAATGATATTCAAGTACAATTGAGTCCTTGAAGAATATTTAAGCTCTTTCTCAATCAGGAAATATCTTTCAGATTAGGGTATTATGTTGCTGGGCTTTTTGAATTATACTAGTGATAGCCTCATTCCTAAAAGTGACTGGTCTTCTGCAATTCTAGTATTCAGAAGAGAATATATCCCTTGACAACCTACACGTGATGTCAACTGCATCTGACTTTGCTCCCAAACTGAACAAACTAAAAAGAAAATTGTCCATGCCTATAGATTTTTATCTGTTGGTACTGCTAAATCTCTCCTCCACAGAAAGCCAGCATGTCAGCCATAATGAATGGTTTGTACACACATGATTTTGTCTTTGAGTTCATCACTCTCTTTACAATGAAAACTGAAGCTGAAATGTTTTAATGCCATCCTATATATATACATATACATAGATGATGGATAGATAGACAGACAGACAGACAGACAGATAAATAGATAAAGCAAAACAAACAAAAACTATCCCTTTTGTTGAATCAAAAGTGCTTCTCACCTGTAGAAAAATTAGCAATGCACAAATTCAAATCTTGGTTTACTCTGTGTATATTTGCACATTGCCATTTCCTGAAGAAATGCTTATCTTTTCTATCAGTTCATGAACCATCAGTCCTTTAAAAAGGAAGTCCCTTTTCTGTAAAATTCTGAATAACTGCATGCATATGGTTTCACAATTTTTTTCTAATTATGATAACTCATTATATTAAAATATTGAAATTAATATTACATTTTCTGTATTACACAGGAGACATAATTTGAAATTATACACAGAAAAGGATTTGAGGCCCAGATTCATCACACTGCTTCAATTACTTATTATATAGGAAATAATAGGAAGGAGATGGTATGTGCATATGGAGTTTGATATCCCTTTTGCTCTCTTTTTGTAGTACTAAATGAAGGTAAATCATATGTGAAAAAATTACAATTTTAATCCCATTTGTTATAAAAAACCACTAGATTTTTTAGAAAATTTAAGAGTTGTCCAAAATCCCACACAAATTTTCCAGCTTTTCTGCTTCAGAAAGGTTGAAAAAGATGACCCATGTGTGCTGAAAGGACCAAAAAAAAAGCTGAAAAGCAGAAACTGAAGTACAAAATAGAAGACACACTTTAAAATTAATTATAATTTTTTGGGCTGGTTATTTGTTTGCAAACATTTGGAGCTTTTCAAATAATTTTTCCAATGAAAATTTTCTGGTTATGAGAATATAAACAGTCCTGATTCATAATTGTTTGGACTGATACACAGGAAAAAAAATATGCAATATACACTATGGTCTCATATGTTTTTAACATATCTGTCTTACCATAAATATTGTGTTGTGTTTAAGTTCAGATTTGCTTTTAGTTTTCAGATAAGTGCATTCCAAGATGTAACTTGTTTCCATCACCTTCCTGTCATAAAAACCCTGACCCCAACAGAGCTTTCAAGAGCATATTCCTCCACTGCAGAACTAAAAAGAATTTAGAATTAAGAAATTTGCATAAGATATTTTGTATGGCTGACAAAAAAAGGCCAGGAATGACATTCACGGAACCCTGTATTACCATAAATTAAAAAATACATAAAACAATTACATTGAAAATATTGAGGGGAAAAAAGCAATGCAAAAAAGAAAACCCCTCAGATGAAGATATGAAATTGGTCTCTTCAGGGGGAAAGAAATCTGTAATTTCATCTTTTTTATGAGAAAGTTGCTTTTCAAGGAATGAAATAAACTTAATGATCACTCTACAGAAGCCGAACAGGAACATGACTAGGATCTGTCTCAGCATTATCCTTTAGGCTTTTAAGACGTGATACAAAAATTAGTTCTCTATTCCTCATCCTAATCTAGTTCTCTCAGACTTTACGGATATGTAAGTTCATACAAATGGTGTCATGTCTGTACCACACATTTACTGCAGTTCTGAGACAGAGGTGTTTATGCACCATGACAACATTTGTTTTTGATTTAGTAATGTCTTAGCCTGATTAGGACACTTATGAAATACTTATCTGCAACAGTTTTATTTGTAAGATTTCAATTACATTATACTCATATTTATGCCAACTTTGCTCAATATTCACATGGAGATGTCATTTTAATTTCACATCACATAAAAGTGCATATTCTCATTTTGAATGAGAATAAAATACACATAGTCATCATTCACCCACAAAATGTTTATTCCTTTATTATGTCTCCATGGATCATGCTGAATTGTATATTACCCCTCAATGAGTTCTATGACAACCCTTTGGCACCTTGCAGAAAGAAGAAATTTAAAGATGCGTAAAGTATTTTGAAATGTCTGCAGTTCTTATTTTCTTAATGTTTGTACCAAAATGGATGTCATTTACAAGCTATGAAGTAGAGTGACCTGGCAAGAAACGGGTCAGAATCCTTAGGTAACTCTTAGTTACCTGTGCTCATAGTTCTTTTGGTGTTTCCAGGGCTCTGTTCATGCATGTATGTGTGCAAGTAGATACACATAATTGTAAAAACTGCCAGGCTGTTCTCTTTGCCCTCTACATGTTTAAGGATCATCTAGGTTTTTCTTTACTCAGCAAATTGGAATTGATTCACATGCACTTCAGTCTGGTTTGTGTTGAAGAATCCAGAAAATTTAATTACTTTTTCAAGAGATTGTTTGAACAGATTCATGAGATGTCATCCAGATATTTCTAGGAGAAGTTTTTAGAACCACCAGGAAACTTTTTGTGTAGATCGACTAAATATTTTAATGAGGGCTTAGAGGCTACTTGGTTAACCCGTTTCAGAGAGAATGCCTAGAGGCATTTTATTCTTTTTTAGTTAAACTTTGGAAAAGGCATACTAAAGGATGTTGGTTAAGCGGTGTAGTGTTAGGGAGGGGGGAAGATGGTGTTGAGTGGGTTTTTGTCTGGTTTGTGTTTTGATTTTCCATTGCCGATTTGTAGTCCTTTTCAATATTGCTGGGGAGCAGTATTTATACCATGAAACAATTCTGAGGCAAATCCTTTTATATCTACAAGAAGATTGCATATGCGGGCACTTTTGGCTGAGTGCTACAGTAGAGGTGTCTGTTTTGTTTCAAGATAGATATTTATTATATTTAATTTTGCTCTTTTTCCCCCCAGAACTTTTTCAAGGGTTTCCACTTCTTATTTTACTACTTTTTTGTGTTTTGGTGTAAGAATAAGAACCAAGATAACAAGAATTCGATTTTTCTAGTTGATTCATGTATGAAAACTAAGAAGTCCAAGCCAGGGCAATGCTATCCTGGCATCGCCAGTACTCCACAAAGTCCGTCTTCCAGAATAGTGGGGAAAAGCAACAGGCAGTATGGAGACAGGTTGCAGCAGGCAGTTCAGTGATTTCAGAATTTGGTTTAACTTAGCCTGTCTGAATTCTTCCTCATAATCCTGAACTTGTTGATTTCTATAATTATTGACTATTAATTTGTATAATTATTGTTAGGTGCCTGCATTTGTCACCATAGCTACATTTTCTCTGATTTTGCTACTCTTTTTCAGGAAATGTCCTAAAATGATACAAAATAATATGCATGTGTCACTCACTCACTTTCCATAGCAAATGTCTGCTAACTGACTTCTCAAAAATATTTACACAGATCTGTGGCCTAATGTGTGGATTAAAGGTACAAAAGATAATTGTGATTAATTACAATACATTCTTGGTGCATGAAGATACATGTTCAGGTAAATTTGCCTGCCAAAATAGTTGAAGATTTCTTCTTTTATGCATTTCTAATTTAACATAATTTTCAGCATCTTAATACAGGTACAGTTCTTGGAAAGTTGCAGCTATGCTTGTACATATAACATAGAAAAAGATACTATTTTAAAACAATCTCAAAATTATGGTATGAATTTTATTCCATTGCTTGACATCAAGATGTCAAGAAACTGAATTTTTACGTCCATAAATACTGAGTACTTTAAAAAAATCTTACAGATAAATCCTTGTCATCATGCTTCCTCTTAAAAGAATTATACCTACCCAAATGCTAAAACAAATAAATGCAGAAAAAAACCTGATCCTCTTGTTGCAAACTTTAAAATAATCTATATTTTGTTGAGCTGGCAGATAAGAACATGCAGTTTTCAGGGACAGAAATGTTTTCTATTATACTGACAGTCCATTCACATTCCCCATTCTATCATACTCTCTTTTATCCTCTGCTCAGAAACATGATACAAATGTTATTGTCTCAAGCTGTGTTTATGACACAAGCTGTGGCAGAAAAGTTAGTTGTTTTAATTTTTGGAGGGAGGAGGGGATGTCTTTTACAAAAATGTTAGAATTTGTCCATGGGCCATCACATTTTAAACAGATTTTTCATTACACAATTTATTTAATTCGGGGAGCTGCTATAACAGCAACAGAAAAAGCTTGGTTTGGGATTCAGATTGATTTTTGGTTTTTCCTTTGTTTTTGTGGGGTTTTTTCTTGTTTGTTTGGTTGGTTTTTTGGTTGGTTGGTTTTTTGGTTGGTTGGTTTTTTGGGGGTTTTGAGGTTTTTTTGCTGTAGTGCATGCAGATTTTCATGTTACAGTACAGCTCTCATGTCCGTTCCAGACATCACTGTATTCTGACGTATTGTGCAGGTATAAAATTATAAAGAATATACTATGTAATTTATAAAATTACAAAGAATATACTTTGAGTGCCTTTCCAGTTATGTTACTTCGGTGAAGCACTATTTCCCTCACAGATTCAGTGGCTGGCCTGCTATTGAAGTAGTAGTCTGCAAAACCCACATACATTAGGTGACAAATCATCAACCCTGTGAAGTTCACTGGAGGCAGAAATCTTGCTAAACTGGACACCCCCTTTTTACCCTAAAGAAGCCTTGGTTGATAATAGGAACTGCTAGCCACTTGAGACCTCACTTGCCAGGAGAGAAGAACATGGTGACTATATCCACCTTGTAGATGAACAGTGAAGAAGTTGGAGCACTTTCTTGGGAAGTGAGAGGTCTGGCTTGTAAATGTTACATAACCCATAGGTCAAAATACAACTTCCCCCTGAGATATGACTGGCAGCCCATGAAGTATCTTTGGTATGGATGCTATGGGACACTCCTGAACTTGATGCACTACATATCCTGAGAGTTGAGGGTGGTGCTCCCCAGCTGAGCAACAACAAGAGCAACTTTCTCAGCACTGAAATGCCATCCTAATTCCCAGACCTTTCATTCATCTTCTGTACAATAATCATGCATGGAAAATCTCCTGAGAAGTGAAATGAATAACCTGCCATTGTGTTCACAGGAATGCTGCCAGTAGTGCCTCAAGCCAGCGAGTTTCAACCCGAGAGAAGACACACTTGGAGTTGTCCTCTGCGCTGAGAGTTTGAGATTCATAAGGTCATGATGCAGTCATGTAAAAGCAGGCATGTCCACCACTTTGAAGTAGAAATTACTGAACTTCTGTTTTACAGGTGGCTTTCCCAAGTTTTGTTGTTCTCTGTATGGTATTCTTTAGTAAATGCACTTGATGCCATTTAGAAGACTCCTATTTTTAAGTTTCAACAGTGTTATTAAATGTCATAAGTGTTTGAATCTTTCAATGATAGGATGAACTAAGAACGCATTTGCAGCAAATATGGTGAATTATGCTATCACATGTGCTTACAATATCTCTCTTTTTAGTGAACATTTGTAATTCAAAGGTGCTTATTACTTCTTTCCACCATTAAGGTTCATAAATTGGACATAAGTTGTTTGTTCCATTTTGAGTATTTTGACCTGAGTATTTTTGTCGTACTGACACTCTTAACTTTTTTCTTCATTTCCTCTGCAACAAAATGAGTTAAACATTCTCAGACAGTGTGTCCACAAAAAAATATCATTCTTTAGCAGTTTTTTTTTAAAGTGCTCTCCTAAGGTCATCTTAATAATTCTTTATCTGCAGTGCGGATATTCACATGATGTCCAACGTTCCTCTGAGAGACCACAATTTAATTTCTCTCATTTGTTCCTCTGTGCCATTTTAAAGTGTTTATCTTGTATAGTCATACAGGAAGGTTCAACATTTGTGATACTTTAGCAGTCTTGGGGAATGAATAACAAAGGTATTCATGTTCTTTGGAACTAGATTTGAAAGATAGAGAACTAAAACTTTTCTATCAGTATCTTATTGTTTAATCCATGACCATGAAACTATTTTCCTGGAGAAAAGGAGAAGGGGCATACACTGATCTCTTCTCTGTGGTGACCAATAACAGGACCTGAGGGAAGCTGTGTCAGGGGAGATTTAGAAAAAGGTTCTTTACCCGGAGGGTGGTTGGGCACTGAACAGACTCCCTGGGGAAGTGGTGACAGCACCAGTCTGACAGAGTTCAAGAAGAGTTTGGACAATACTCTCAGGCACATGGTGTGATTTTTGGGAATGGTCCTGTGCAGGGCTGAGAGTTGGACTCAATGATCTTGGGGGTCCCTTCCAACATAGCTGTGATTCTGTGATTCCATAATTCTTATTTAAAATAAATGTAGAAGTGTTTTTATATTCTCACTAATCTTTGTACATGAACACTTCTATCTAAGTTCTGCTGATGCACTTATCATCCAGTGAAACAGCCCAGAAAGAGGAACCAAGAGCAGGACACAATCCCCCAGTCTAGAAAAATCCCTGTGGTTGTATCCTGGAGAAAGGAGAGGCTTTATACTATAGATGGCAGGTAGGCTTCTTCTGCAACTGGCGATCAGTTACTGTATTAAAAAAAATGAAGGCATAACCTAAATATTAAAATAGAACTCATGATAAACATATCCAGAGAGTCTTTGTTTTCAAATCCAAACTCACACCTTCTAGGGTATTTTACACTGCCTCTTTTAAGAAGAGATTTGCAGTTAGTAAAAATGAAATCCAATTGAATCAAAAGATTTCTTTTTAATACTTAGCTAATATAAACTATTTCTGTCAGGTCTCCTCGTACAGCCTGAGCAGCTCAGACATAAGCACAAAAAATCCCTTTTGGAGACTAATTTATAATCTGGTCTGGTGTGTGCATATGCATCTGTCAAAGTATATTTGTCACCTGATTACCAGGTTTCAACTACAGACTAAGAATCATGTTTTCAGTTCTCTCTTGAAAACTCCAGACATATTTATATGACAATGTTATTTTGCCATAAACTTTGTAAAATATGAAGCCAAAAAACAACATAGAACAAAATCCAAAAATATTTATGAAATGGAGTTTTCCCAAGGTTTCTCAATAATGAGGGCAAAAGAACTTCATCACTACAGAAATGAGGGACCAATATGAGGATGCATATGCCATGGTAAGAAAAGGAAACATGGAAGGACAGGAATAGGAATAGGCATCGATATACTGCCCTTGGGAGGATGGAATTTTGGACTGGATGACTACAGAAAATCCCCCTCCTCTAGTCTGGCAGGCTTCTTCAGCAAGTTTGCATCCCACCTCCTCCTTTCACAGCTTACACAACAAGTAAGGTAGAAGTAAAGATTGTTTTGTGACAGTTAGAGTAAACATTGATCCTGTAAAAAAGTCAAATCCCAAAGGTTTTATCAGGAAATAAATTAGTAAATCTGCATTCTGAATTATTCCCAGGATAAAGAATATCTTTTAGTCCTGTCCCAGTCCCACTGAACTCAAACAGCAAAATTTCCATTGAATAAATGGGAAATAGTTCCAGAGTCTATTTCATGAGACACGTAAGTGTGCTGTATATTCATGATGAATTTTCAAATGTAACTTCAAAAATTAGTTCTGCTGTTGCAGGTTGTAAGGTTATATAAACACTCAGAAAGCTGATAATTAAGGGGGCTATTGAAAAGATTTGAATAAGATAATTTAATGGCCACGTAATTTTACTCAGATGCTCAGGAGAAAAGAAATGCATCAGTGTTGTTATTAAGAGACACAGGAAGTATCAGATATACAGTACAGATGCTGTACAAGAAATGTCACTCTCTTTTCTCTCAGCAATAAGATTAGATAATATCAAAGAAAGATTGCCTTCAGAGAGCTCTCTAGCAATAGTGAAAGGTCATTTACACTTGGAGCAATATGGAGAAAACAGAGACCCACCGATCTTTAACTTTTTTCCCCCAGAACCTGGTGAAAAAATTACCACATGCAGGCTCTCTATGAAACAGTTTTCTGACAAAACAGCTGCCTTTGCCTAGTTTTAACCAAGCTACTGATATGGCCTTCTAATGCCAGAGGTTTTATATAGCCAACGAAAACCCCAGTTCTGAAGTTTATTTTACTTTACACTACCCTACCAGCAACTGTGTCTGAGTAGTCACATTCCAAAATATGACTGTGATTTATTTTTCAAAACATATTTTCAATTTTGGGAAATTCAATTCTTTTTCAAAACAGGCTGAGGGTCCCCAAACTTGTGTTAGCCAAGCAAAGATAAAGATTCTGTGGCTAAGAGGAAAAGAAGAGTAGACTACGGGGATGTATTCATCTTCTTATTGAGATGACTTTTTTGACCCTTGAGAGAGGAATGTAGGAAGTAAGTGCATGTGTACCCCTCCTTCATTTCTGTGGAGCAAAGAGGTGAGAGCAAGGGAGGACACAGCTCTTTTTCTCTTCCTTCTCTTGAAGCAAACAGTTCTTTTGTCTTCCTTGTCCTTAAAGAAATTCACACCTTCTAACAAAGTGCACAGATTCACACAAAAGTGGCTTAGCAGTCTCACACCTACAGGTTGCTGCTGGCACATGCTGAAGGCAACAGTTAGAGAAAGACCTATTTTTTTATATCCCAAAATTCAACTATCAAGTGATTCTGCTTGAGTCAACAAGGAATTTTTCCCTTGGGGCCATCGGGACTTAGAGGACACAGGAAAAATCTGGTGGAATCTCCAGTTCACAAGGGACTTAAGTTCTTCTCTAAAATTTAAATTGTTAGTGTTCAAGTAAGCTTGAATTTAAGAGAAAAAATACTCCCTGGCTAAAGGATTTTCTTCAGAATCTCTTTGTCTTTTTTCCTTTAAACATTCATAGGCAAGCCTCATTTTTCTTCTATAACTAGAAATAGCAAAAGTAATAATGAATCCGATCTGGGTCTGCCAGCAAGCCTGGTCTAAATGAGGCTTTCATACAGCGATTAGGATTTTCGACTCCTTTCTTTGATCTCTAGTCTTGCCCTTGGCAGCTGGAACACTGCCAAATGGACCCTGACAGCATTTCATGTCCACTCTGTGCTCCTATGCTCAGGTCTCTGTGAAACTGTGCTCTAATTAAATCTGTCTCCATCAACAGTCATCAGAGATTTTCTTTGGATGAAACATTTCTGGCTTCTGCTCTGTTTATATAATGATCACAGGTTGAAATTAAAAGTCTTAAAGATTTCCCTTTCTCTTGCTAATACAGAATCTTAAATTCACCATAAAAGGAAGCAGAAGATAGTGGATTTGGATCAAAATTAATACAACAGCACCAAACAAAAGGAATGTACAGAAAATTAAGGTCAAATCTTAGTTCTGTTAGAGTTAAAGCAAAATATCTAGATGCCACCACTGAGCTCATTTTGATTAAAATACTGCAAGTGAAAATACAATTTATAAATCTGTATATTTGTAAAGTTTGGAGTTTTTATCACAGATGGTAGAGATAATTTTTCTTGGGACAAAGAGCTGAACAAAAGATCCAGTTTTTGCCAATAGGTGACTGTAACCTGAGCAATTAATAACTATTTTCAGCTATTACCAAATGACTATCTCATACAGTAGGATGTCATATATACCCATTTTCATCTTTATCAAAAATCACACTTTCCTCTGCCTTTTTTTTTTATTTCTTTTTCCCCCTCTTTCTCGCACACAATTTTCTAATTGGTAGTACTCATAGGGTAGTTTTAATTAAATTATGACTAATGTCTTGTTTGTGTTCACTCCCTCAGATTGCTATCAGTCTGCAACTCTTAGTAGTTTATTTTCCTGAGTAGGGTTTTGTAAAAAAAGGTAATTCTACACTTTTCCTTTATCCTTATACTGTAAGATGGTATATACACTTTTGCTTTAACTTTGAACATAAAACCACTTAAAACTACAGTGAACTCATTACTTTGGAACAGAGCGTGTATTCATCGCAGATCTCAAAATTAGGATTTTGTGTAATCGGAGTGAAAATACTTTATTCACTTTCCCCATGGACTTTTATTAAGGAACTAACACAATCATTTGAAAATCTTCACCACTGCCACATGCTTGCATCTCCAGGCTGCATTGGTATAAAGCATTATATCTCTGGTTGTAGCCGGGGTCAGGGCAGAGCTCCAGCTAGGTGGGATGGGACGGGCAGTTCCTCAATTACATGAGTCACTACATCTACCTCTAATTCATCCATCAAGTCCCAGTCACTTCCCATTCCATATTCAAGATGCTGCATTGTTCAGCTTCCTTACAAGTTCGAGAACATATCAACACTTCACCTCCAGCAACAGTATTTCCACATTTGCAGCACATTTCATGATTTCAGAAGGAACGAAATCTGTATTTCAGGAAAATTTGGGGTGGGGGGGGAGTGGGTGATGGGTGTTATAATGAATGAGTATCTTCTTTCCTCTCCATTTAATAAGGAATAGTTTTATAATTATGACCCTTGTCTTGCTGCTAGGTTCAGGGCTTGTAATTCTGTCCTTTCTGATTCAGATTATAAAGCCAGTTCCCCAGTTTCTCAGGCTACATACATAACCTGTTTTGAGAAGGATACTGCTCATAAGACACTGAGATGGAAGAAATGCAGGCTTATGTCCTCATTTGAAATCATTACACCAAGATTTAAACTTGTGACTCCTGTTTTTGTAGTTAGTGCCTTTTACTACAAGTCTATGATCTGCAGGTTGTGAGCATATAATCCACATTTCTCAATCATATATAGAAAGAATCTGGGTAAATCGATGACAGCACCTTCCCCAATGATCCATCCAGGCAAGAAGGAAGTACAGTTAACTACAGTAAGCAGAAAATAATAGCAACTTGGACAAATTCTTCTTTATGACTGCTCATAAAACATGGAACTTCCACAGCATATTCACATAACTGATGAGGGTTGTAGGTGCCTCCTCAGCACGTTTGCTGATAACACAAAGCTGAGAGGAGTGGCCAATACCCCAGAGGGCTGTAGCACCCTTCAGATACCCCAGCCCTTCAGAAGGATGGACAGCAAAGAACTTCTAAAATTCAACAAAGGCAAGTGCAGCGTCTTGCACCTGGGAAGGAATAACCCCAGGAACCACCACAGGATGGGGGCTGACCTGCTGGAAAGCTGCTCTGCAGAGAAGAACCTGGGGGTCCTGGTGGACAGCAAACACACCACGAGCCACCAGTGCCCTGGTGATCCACTTACCACCTATCCTAGAGTTCATTTGGAAGAGCAGTGCCAGCAGATGAAGGGAGGTGATCCTTCCCCCCTACTCAGCCTTAGTGAGGCCACATCTGGAGGGCTGTGTCCAGTTCTGGGCTCTTCAGGACTAGAAAAAGACAGAGCTCTGGGAGCAAGTCCAGCGGAGGGCTATGTAGGTGATTTAGGGAATGAATGCAGCTTCTCTCCTATGAGAAAAGGCAGAGGGAGCTGGGCCTGCTCAGCCACAAGAAGAGCTGACTGAGAGGGGACCTCATCAATCTATTTACGTGTCTGAAGGGAGATATCAGAGGATGTTTCCAGGCTCTGCTCAGTGGTACCCAGCAAGAGGATGAGAGGCAATGGGCAGAAACTGATTCACAGAAAGTTCCTAAATATGAGGAAGAACTTTACTGTGCAGGTGACTGAGCACTGGAACAGATTGTCCAGAGATGTTGTGGAGTCTCCCTCACTGCAGAACAGTCTGAACACAATCCTGTGCCGTGTGCTGTAGGATGACCCTGCTTGAGCAGGGAGGTTGGACCAGATGACTCCCTGTGTTCCTTTGCAAACTTACACATACTGTGATTCTGTGAATTTATTTGAATACTGGAAAATTTGAGTTGTGCAAATACAGAACAAAAATAACATTCTGCCTTTCATGGAGTCTAACCAATTTCTTTAAATGGGTGATAAAAGTTGCATTCCAAGAGCTCTGGAAAGTATTTAACTCATTTCTTTATCAAAAGAGCATCTTGATAGAGAAATGGAGTGACTTGCATGAAATAAAACATGAAAGATCATTAAAAAATGGGCTTCTGAATGTAAAGTTCATGATGTGTGGTTAATTACAGACAGTGAATTTTCTTTCTACATTGTGTTCTCGTTCTATTGGAAGCTTGCTGAGCAAACTGTAAGTATAATGGAGAGAAATGGCATTCACGTGCCCTGGAGTGCAGCAGGAATGGTTCAAAGTGCCCATATTTAACCAACAAAGTTTCTGTATTTTGGAGAGCAATTATTTTAATCAGTGATTCTCTTTTGTTTTCCAAATTTGGGCTTATGGCATAATTCAGAGACTCTGCAACTATTTAACAATTTTCCACATTTGTCTTGAAGTGAAAGAAAGAGAAGTCCTTTTAATACATTTCTTGCTCCCAGGTAAGTATATATATCCTGTGTACTTCAGCTACAAAAAGAATGGAAGGGATGTTTTTACACATGAAATGAGATGACTGTAACATTCTAGGGACTGGAACATTTCAGTGTGAACAGTCCTCTACTTTTCCTGCTGTCACAAACTCAGTCTTACCTGTAGCCACTCGTAAGAAGTGCAGCCTCAAATCCATACTGACATTTTAGTCCAGGCATTTTGAAAAGACAGGATGTAAGGGGTTATTTTATGCTGATTATTAGGTGTGATGAATTGTGATGAGGTGTTCAGCTGTTTCCATAAGCATTTCTTGAAAAGTTGGCTGTCACATTCGGACCATGCTCTCATTTCTTGAAATGAGAGCAGGACTTAAAATATATTTAATATTCACTCCCCCTAAAAAAAAAAAAAAAAGAATTAATACTTCTGGTTTCTGTATTTTTCTACAGGTTTCCAGCATTCTGGAATCTGCGTTTAATCTCCTAATTGAAACCCCATAAACACAGCTGCCAGCAGCCCCTGTCTCTAACTATCGCTAATCTGGGTCAGACCCTTTTGCCCTCTACAAGAAGAACCAGATCTTCTGATACCCCCCACACCAGAAGTCACCTGCTGGGATGCCTTTGAGTGCCACTAAATTTGCTAAAAGTTGGTGAACCGGAAGATATTTTGAATAAAGCATTTCAAGTGAGCCAGTATTCACAAACAAAATCTGATTTATTTTTTATTTATTTAAGAAAATCTGTAACCAACTCAAACAGTAAACATAAATACCGAATCTATCAGATTGCTGGATTTTACTTATGTTCTTATGCCTTTGTGTGGAACACAAGGATGTAAATCTGAAAATCAGGTTTTTTTCCAACAATACTCGCTGTAATTTTCATGGTGGTGACAGAAGTTCATCCCAGAACTGGGTCTTGTATTTCTGCCAACACACAGCATGCTTGACCTGCAAAGCCCTTGCTGTTCCAGCACTAAGCATCCACTGAGCAAACTCTGACAGTCATGCAGACTATGGCAATGTGGATCTGTAGCCAGTTAATAGGAAAATAACACCAAGAAATTAATTTTCACTTGTGACATAAAGCAGTTTTCCAGATAAGATAGCAGAGAGGCATAACTTAGTGCTCCCCAACCTGTAACACCATTGCCTAATAACTGGTGTTCAGTTGGCTGTAATTTTGAAGTGAAAACTCAAAAAATGTAATTTGATGATGAAACCAAAAGGAGATACCTTCACAGCATGAATAAATACATTCAAAACAGGACAAAAAAATTTAATGTGTTGGTTACCCTTTCCTTTTAGCAGAAAAATTCAGTCATATTTGATGCAGTTCCTAAGCAAGAACATTTTATTTTTGACTGGCACTGGTACAGTTCTTGGGAGATCATGTGTTCATGACATCAGCTTCAGCAATTCAAGGAGAGGCCATCTAAATCCATGGTGTGTCAGAGCTGGCCATGTGAGGAGCGGTGAGCTCTTGCCCGGAGCAGCAGAGAGGCATGTGATGGCCCTGGTGTGTGACAGCAGTCACAGCGAGGAGAGCTCGCCTCGGAGAGCAGCGGTGCAAATATTGCTTTGGACAGCTGGAGAGTTCCCCACTGGGTCACAGCAATATAGTGGATTGATAATTCTGGTGGAAAAGAGGACAGGTATAAAAATACCCCAGCCCTACGAGCAGAAGTTCTAATTAATTTTCTAGATGTACTTCCAAGAATTATTTATTTAAAAAAAAATTCAAACAGGTGTACTTATCTAATCTTAGAAACATTAGCTTGGGTTTTGGTTATTTTTCTCTTTGACTATTACACCATGATGTAAGAAATGTAAAAAAATGTAAGAAATGTAAAAAAAAAAAGTAATGTAAAAAAAAAAGAATGACCAAGACATTTAACAGAGAAATCAGCACATATTTAGTAAGGAAGTTAAACAATGAAGTATAAAGCTTTAAGAAAGAACTGCAAAATTTATTAGTTTTTCAGCGTCCTTTTATCCTCAGGCACTGGAATAATGATAAAAAAGTACAATGCTGAGAAACAGTGCCCATAGGCTTCAAATCAATTGTTATTGATATAATATTATTCAGATATAATATTGAAATATTATTATTCAGATAATAAATGTGCATTAGCCCACTGTGCATGCAACACATGTGCAGCCTGACGCAATGGCATGATCCAAGCATATCCCAGGAACTCAAAATCATCAATTTCGTTTTTCATTCACCTTAAATGCAGTAAGTCTTTAGAAGCATTATGTATGCAGCATTAAAAAAAAATCATCAAAGTAGAATATTGTTATATCAGAAAATTCTATGCATCATATTTTTATGAGGCATCATTTGCAATATAACAAATCAGGGCAGTCACAGAAGCTGGAATTTTTTTCCATGTTGCATGTTTTAGCGTTTCAATATTTTTCCCTCATAACTGAATTTTTAAATTTGTTTTAAAAGTTATATTTTTGATAACATATTACCTTCTGTCCTTGTTCAAAATATTTTTAGATGTTTGAGTAAATCATTTACTGTTTATAAATAGTTTTAAATTTAATTTCATATAGTTTAATTAGTTTTCTGAATGCGAAAGTAAGATTGAGAAATGTCTGCAGAAATTCAGTTCCTTTTCTGCTCATAACCTAATGTTTGCAGCAAAAATTTAGTTGTTAAGTTATAAAACAGAATAATAGGTTGTCTCTTTTGCTCTATTCTTTCTGCCAATATATGTATATATTTGACAGAAATACTTAACCCTACACCTTTGCAGTTCTTATGAGTATATGGCAGTAAGTATATATTACAGCAATGAATTATAGACTGTGTTCAAACAGCAAGAGAAGAAAAATCACTCAGATGTCTGATGGATAAGGCACTTTACGTAAATTTCTCTGAAGCATTTTACTGGAGCAACTTTAGTTTCTTTAGTCATCCAAGTAATTTTTCTTGTAGTAACAGCTTCTTTGTTAGACTTATATATTTTATTTAAAAATGGAGATATTCCCTTAGGAAATGCCCTTTTTTGACAGAAATATATTTTGCAAGAACAGAACTAAACGCAAATCCTGGAAACTTAAGGCATCTGACCATTAAACTGCACAAATATTCAACAACCTGATTCAGTCCTTAACAGGATCTTTCCATCAGATGTAGTAGAGGACCTAAGCAGGCAGATGTGGGATGCCTAAGCCAAAAAAATTCCCCTTATACTCCCCACTTGATGATGTGTAAACCTGACGGCTGTTAAGATCAGTTGGTTTCTCCATGATTGATTTTAACATTCTTTAAACTCTTAAAATTTTGTTTCAGTGAATCCCCAGGGCTTCCCCAGACCCAGGAGATCCTAAACCTGATGCAAATGTGAAAAAAAGGCTTCTGTAGGGTCTGACACAGGCTGACACAACCTCATAAAACTGTTGTGGCTGCTTTCTTTCCAGTTGCAGCTGAGGGGAAATGCAGTGGCCACAGATATTCAAACATTCAGGCAGGAAAGAGACACTCTGGATTAAGTTCTCTCCTTTGCCTGAGAGATCCAAACTGACATAACATTCCTCCCAGGAGGGTCATGTAAGAACTAAGGTGTAGGTTATTTGAGAGAACAGAAGCAAAGCAATTATGTGAAGGGGTGCTCTTGGCATATTCTGGCTGCATTTTACTTCCAAGAGTTAAAATCAGAAGGCAGATGAGTTTATAGGTTCTTCATTCAAGCAAAGCAAGCCTGTGTTGTGTTTGATTTAAAGTACCAAAACAGCCTTTGGAGAATGGACCCAAAAGATCCTCCAGCACTCTTCAAGTCCTGGCCATCAGCTTATGGCACCAAGTCCCTCTTTCACTTGTCTCGTGAATTCCAGTGCTGACACAGGACAGGGACAGAGAAACAGTATCTAACCACACATATTAATCATTGTTCAATGAATGTATGGCTCTTGTAGCAAGGAGAATTTTGGACCCAAGCATGACACACTTTCTAAAAGATATGTAAAATACCACCTTTCCATCTTTCTTCTTTCTCTTTCTCTCCCTAGCACTCTCTCTCTCTCCTGTTCTCTTTCTTATAATGAGCATTAAACCCCACAGCCATATAAAGGACTGGATAGAATTTTCTGCCACCATTTATATGCACTCACCTGGACCTTTTGAAAATATATTATTCTCATGGAGCCACTGTTCTTCAGCAAGCACTATTTCAAATATATTGTTCCTCAGTGTGCTATGCAGACTTGCCCTATACCACTTTTCCTTTTTTGATCTTATTCTGAAACAGCTAATTCTCCTCTTCATCTTTATTGGAAGCCTAAGTACCTCACTCAAAACTTAATTTCCACCAGGAAAAAAGATGCCTAAAACATAATTAAACATGCATATTTTTAGCTATTAAACACAGTTGTTCATTAAATGCAGAGATTCAAGAAATGGAAAGAACCTGGCTTAATGCTCAAAGCATGTAAGTAATTAGAAAAAAAACCCACACAGTATTTCACATCAAAGCTAAATATTTGTGATATGAAAAGACTTGCATTACTTTATAAATTAGATAGCTTTCTTATGAGGCTTGCTTTCTTAGTTCCATCACTACTGGAAATCACTTGTAAGAGAAATTTGGGTGCTGCACATCCAGCCAGTTACGCTCAAAAGGATGGTTAGAGTGAAAGTGAGATACCAGTTTGAAACTGAATTATTATGGCTTTTCTTTTCCACCTCCACATTCACTCAGTGCCATAATATTATGCAGTTTAATTCTGTGAATCTTTGTGTATCTCATATCAATGTTACTCTTATGATTGTGTGCAGAGCAGCAAAGAGGGACCCTGCAATGCTTTGATTTTAATATACCATCACTGTACCATCACCACTTTTTAAACATTTTCTCTGCTTCATGGTATCACAAAATTGGGAAATTCATCAAAGGAAGAAAAGAGAATATGGTTGTAATAAGTCTAATAGTTATAAAAGTTCTGCATGGTTTAGCCCCAGGAGGCTGAATTAGTTTTACTGGTACCAAATTACAGTGGATAACAACAGGTGCAGACCTATATATATACACATAGGTATATGAATGACCATACAGGGATATGAACATATAAGTATCTACTCCATACAAAGAAATAGAGCAAAAAGGGTTGTGACAAATGCACTTGCTTTATATGACAGCTGGTTTCTTCCTGCATTTCTGTTTCTGTAACTTCATATCCTTAAATATAGTCTCATCACTTAGGTTCATATAGACAAAATTTTGGTCAACACCCAAATTCATTATTTAATCTTGACTTTTGGCCTGCCTTGTGTAAGTGACACTGTGTACCTTTGGATTGTTGTTTTCCTGAAAAATAATGTTTATAATGAATGAACAATAATCAAAAATATTTGAAGAGTCTATCGCTAGGCAGAATGATATTAAGTCTTTTATCATTTAGCCTACTTTATTGGAAAACCTACAGGTAAAATAACATTCCCTGACATGAATTCTGGATATATTCCTCATAGCTTAGGAATTTTAAACTGTAGGGTATCCAGTCCAAACAACATAATTGTGATTTGTATTTATATCAGCGAAATGTAAGGTAGTAGACTTTGAGAAAATAATCATAATTGTTGATACTTAGGACCAATTTATGCCAAATTTTTGGAGGAGCTTAAGAACTATATTTACAGTAAAGTATAAGTTAATAAAAAAAGGAAAACTAGAAAAGGACTTTACACCCAAAGTTCTAATTTCATTTCAGACTTTCTACATCTTCTCTAGATACAGAAGATTCAGTATAAAAACCTTGATTTTGTTCTAAATTCTACAAATTATTCCCAAATGCGCGTAACATAAGAAATTGCCAAAATGGAAAAAAAAATTATTTTCCTTAACTTGTTCTGGTAGCATTTCAGTGTCCTCTAAAGCTCTTTAATGCTTTTCAGAGATGCAGCAGAGTTCACAGGCTGAGAAGACACAGCCAAAGCAGTTCAAACCCCTGGACTTCAACAAGCATTTGACACTGTTTGCCACGGCCTCCTCCTCTACAAGCTGGCAAGATACTGACTGGACAGGTGGTCAGTGGGATGGATTGGAAACTGGCTCACAGGAAGAAATCAGAGGGTGCTGACTGATGCTTTTTACTCAGGCTGGCTGCCTGTCACACACAGGGTCCCACAGGGATCTATACTTGCCCCCATCCTATCCAACATCTTCATAAATGATCTGAATGAGAGGTTTGAAAGCACCCTCACTAAGATAGCTGATGACACTTACATGTGTTTTACAGAGTATTTATTGCTCAAGGAAGTTAAAATTATTGTTGCAAGTGTTCTATAGAGTACCTTTTATGCTATTTATGTCCAGCTACTTCTTTAGCTAGTATCAGTCCATCACTCCTGAGTAGTAAAGATGCCAGCCACATTTTAGTCTGCATTACTTTTCAGATTTTGATGTTGCATAAAATCTGCTCAGCAGTGGTGGAGAAGGAGAGGAACAAAGAAAGCAGTTGTATTTTTTCACAAAAAAAAAAAAAAGTTTTGGTAGTTTTGTGCTAGGGCTTAATATTTTATCTGTGTCAGAAATTATGGATCCAATTTTCCTATATAATTTTCTATGAGAATATGATTGTTTGGTGTCTACTTAGGAATGAAAGTAGAGTTTGGAGAAACTTTCCTCTGCGAAAGTTATTTATTTTCAGAAAAGTTCAATTTATATGAATATAAAAGTTTTGAGGCTTCTGTTTCACTTTCATATTTGGTACCTACAAATGGATCAAAAGAAGGGAACATGTCTCCACAAGAATTCATACATTAAGCATGACTATGAAGAACTTTTTTTCTTGAGAAAGTTGAAATCTCTTTGGAGTAACAGTAGAAGAAACATAGAAATATATATTATTTTCTTTGTAAAATATATAATCTACTGTAAAGCAGTTACTTTTTTAAAATACAGCTTATCCCTAAATGTTGCCAGAAGTCAAACTCAAGTCTCTGGAAAGGGGTTATATCTGACTAGAAATCAGTGCTGCATAATATGCTGTTTTATTTATGGATGACCTGGAGAGTTCACCTAGTGAGAATCACTTCTCACCATGCAAGAGCTGCAAATTTGTATTTGAAAGTAATATTTCTGATTCAAATTGGCACTTCTGAGCCTCCTGTTGCCTAACTCCTGTTTTCTTAAGCAGTAACTTTATTTCAGCTGAAAATATCCTCAGCAGACATGCTTTCAAGTTCTGTACTTCCTGCTGCTCTACGTTGCAGGAAGAATCTCAAACACTTATCCCAGACACAGTCATGAGGCTATAGCAAGTGCCTTGACTTTTTCACTGGAATTTTTACAACTGCTGTGCTGAAAGAGTGGCCAGTGTAGTAACTGAAAATTTCTGCTTTCCTCTCAGTCCATGTCTCTTATGATCCTTTTGATTACCTGCTGTTCTGCTACTGGCTTGTGACCACTGGCCTTCCCTATGCCACCCCTACTATTTTATCTTATGACACCAGTCTGATACATTTCTGCAATTTCTGAGAAGTGTTTTAGGATACAGCAGCAGGTAAGCTACCATTGAACTATGCATCTTTGGACTAAGGATCATGTCTTCCTGTGGTTTCATAACACAAACTCATGAAGTCAAATCCAACAATCTTCTAGGGATGAAAAGGCAATCGATAATATTTATTGTTGGATATACTTCCAGTCCTTGTAGAAAAATATCTTCATTTACATAAGATTTTTCTGCATTTGTGTATGCAATGAAGCAATATTGTAAATATTTATTGTATTTTGAACACACTCAGAGAAATCTTTGCATAATTCAGTGAGAATAATTTTATTTAAAATAAGACCATAGGCATTCTGAAAGTGCTGGTTTAAGAAAGCTTTCATTAGTAAAAGGAAATTTTGCCACTACTTTTTTTTTTTTTTAGTAATTGATTAAAAAGAGTTTTGTAATTAGGATAATGACTAATGTTTTCTTATATATTTTTCTTGTAAATATGGGGGAGAATAAGTCATAAAAAGAATATGCAAATTCTACCACAAACTGAATTCACAGATATAAAAGGCAATCTGTTCTGTTGTGCTGCTGGAAGTAATTACTCTGATACATAAGGTAGCAGAGAATAAGGCACACCTCTTCGTCTGCTCTGCTCTGCCTTGCAGATGCAGATGTGGTTCTCTACTCCCTGCTGCAGCTGAAATGTTCGGGACAGCCTCTGAAGGGGAGCAGGGAGCGTGTTGGTCCCAGATTCCATATCTGCTCTCTGCTCAGTCTATTCCAAGGACAGGCATGTGCAGCAGACCATGGGACAGCTGCCAACGCCTCGGGAACTCCAGCATGAAGACGATGGTATCTGACCTGTTTGCTGCTGCTGCAGCTCATGGGGCGTGAGCTCAGGGGAGAGTGCCAGGGGGATAGCTTGCAAGACCAAGGCGTTATGAAAACAGATTTTTCTCTTGATTTTGCAGAATTTCCTCTAAGAGTGACAAGCATATCTTTCCACTTATTTTTTCTGAGACAGCAAAGTACCGTGGCAGGAAAAAGCTTTCCTCTTTTCTTGACGTTTTAGTTTGGCTGGCAGCCTGTCAGTCCATCAGCTCCATGTTGGAGGTTCCTATGCCTTACTGCCAACTTTGTGCATTTTCTACTTTCAAGTTTTTATCCAAAACTGTATGATTAGGTGAGAATTTAGGCTTTGTTTTGGTTTGGTTTTTGTTTTTTGCTTTTTTAAATCTTGTGAGCATCAAGTCAGACAAATGATATTTTCAGGCCTCACTCATGACTTTCATATGCTTGGAGACAAAAAAAAATTAATCTCCTTTGCCACCTACCCACTTCCAGATCAGCTGCATCAGCAGAACAGGGGAGACAGAGGAATAATACTCCCAGACCCAGCATTATCTGTGCTGTTTTGCAGCACCAAAGTAAGGTTTAACTTCTTTTCCTGGTCCCAAGTGAGTACAGATTTCCTAAAATGGAGTCTACCTTTAAAATATGAGCAGAGGCAGAGAACATAGTAGGAGCTCAAACTATTGAGCATTACTGCCTTCTTATCTTTACTGGAACAGCTTCTTCTTCAGAAACTATACATACAAGTGTATACTGTAACTTTTCCTCAGACACATTCTACAGATAAAAACCTGCAAAGTTAAAATGTGTAACTCAAATTTTGTTACTCAAAACTGTAACCCCCAACAGTTAATTCTTGAAAATACTGTGTAGGAAAGTGAAATGGCCAAAGTTGGGAGGCTGAGTGGCTATTTTTTACCTTAATTAACACTATGGGAATGTACTTTCTCTTGGGAGACAACGTTTCTGAATCCTTTCCTAAAGGTTTTTACCTCTGTCCTTCTGTCAAAGATGAAACAGAGGTTGTTCCTGCCTTCAAAAATCCAGCTGTAGATGGTGATAATTCAGTGGTTTGAACATTTAGACTCACTTGCCTGAGGGTTGTCTTATAACCTACCAATCCTCCAGCTGCATCTGGGCCCTGCCCGCCACACATTCAGTTTCCAAGTGTGTGCAAGAGGGCAAACTTCACCTCCACCTTTGGAATAGGAAGGCTCTGAAACAAAATGACACAGTATTCGGGGTGCACAAGCAGGAGATAAGGGAAGGCTGTTAGATCTACTTATTCGCTTCCACCTACTGCTGTGTCTTATTCCAGAAGTATGCACCATCTCTGAGTACTCAAATGCATAAAGAACTGCTGCTGCTCTTCTCCTCCTTTCTATCATAAAAATAAAATACAAAATTAGCCATTCAAGGTACTCAAACTTCTTCAGCTGAAAATGAGAATGTTTATTGTTTTTTTATCCTTCCCTTCCTCTCTGTTGCACTTGCTTGCATGTCCCTGCCTCTGAGTTCAATCTGAGATTATTTCTTCCCTTCCTTTTCAGATGCCATTCTGTCATGGTAAGAGGGGAGGCAAAGCAGAGAAAGGAGAAAGTTGCTTTTTTGGTGCAAGAAAACCCCAAAGCCATGGCCTCAGTGCTTTTCTCTGTCCCACTTTTGCAGAGCTCCACTTCCTGGTCCTGTCTCCACCGTATCCAAATGCAAGTACCCAGAAGTTCTTCCCGTGCTGGATGACTGTGTAGATCCACCCAAAACTGTCTTTGTATGGAGTCCCACATGACCCATGAGAGTTAACCGGTTGACTAGTTAACTGACTGGGTTAAGCCAGGCCAATGTGCAAGATATCCCTGGTGAATTGTGCTCAAGGTTAGAGAAAAGCAGCAATCTGAGCTTTGGTCATGGGGATGGATGCATCTTGTATGCCACAGTCAAACAAATGAAAGCAAGAAGGATTTTTCAGACCCATAGCTTCAATTTTCCATACCGCCTATGCTTGCTTTTCCCCCCAACATTAACTTTAGCTATAGATTCTATCTGTTGGAAGTTTGAATTATCATGTTATTTGTTAACCTGAGGGTACTCAGCCGATCCTGTAAGTTTGGTTATTGCTTGATCTGTTCAAAAGAACACCACATTTCCTTTACTTGCAAGTATTATCATTGCCAAATATTAAATGATTTGCTGAATCATTGTGTAACAAAATGTCTTATAACATGTTTGTCAGTGGATATATTTAGCTGGTGTGGCTATTGTATTTTTACAAATATATCATATATCCTAGTTCTTTTCAACTGAAAATATTTGAATTGAAATTAAGCTTTATCAAGCTACTACATGTATAGATATGAAGAGGCTCCTAAAATACCTTTTAAAAGAAGAGAGAGAATGGAGTAATAGAAAAATGGCATTCCTTCTTTGAAGGATATGAGTTGCATCAGCTAGTAAAGCTATAAGCCCTCTATTTGACATTCAAAAATCAATTCAATATTTGTTTTGGTCTTCAAATCAATTGAAAATAAATCTGTAGATGTTGATGTAGATGAAATTTGATCTTCAGTATTTTCATAATTTTGTTTTTAGTTTTACTTCTTAGGATTCATCTCCATGAAATGGCACAATTTCTGGGTTTTGACTTGTTTCGAACCTATTTAAGATATGTCACACTGCTGAAATCAAAAGCAGTAATTTTCCCCAAATAAATAAGAGTCATGATTCCTCACTCAACTATTTATGTCCTTACATTTTATGTTCTTAGTTAAGCATATTTTTTTATCCTCAACTCCTAAACATGAGGAAATTTGTTGTAGACCTCTGATCTGATGGCGAGTAGAGTCCAGGACTGTGGCAGGATACAGAGAAAAACGTCCATGCATACATGATTCAAATGTGTTTTACAAACACCTAGAGGTTTATCAGAACTTCTGGGAGAAATTCAGCTTATTATTCCATATTTCAAGGACCTTGAGGATTTGAAATTTTTCAATAGATATTCAGAGATAAATGAAACATGCAGGTTTAATGGCTAAGCAGTTTCTGGGAGAAAAGTCTTGTTCACTGTTAGCAGATTTCTCCATCAGTCATTTATAGATGTCAGGATCCAAGCTCCTCACTGCACCACTGGATAGGTAAGTCATCTACTCAGGTTCAACAAAATGTAGCAGACACTCAATCTTGTTTTAGTGCATAGGACAGGTATAGTGTAAATACATTTCAAAGTGATTTCTAACAAAGCTTGAATTCTTTAAGGTGCCTTTACTGGCAAAGAATCAGCAGCACTGTGGTGAGTCACCCATGTAAATAGAAATCATGCAGGAATCCTAAACCTCTGCATTACAGAGCATGGAAGAAAAACAGTCTCGTTTGGGAAAATTACTTGAAGCTATAACAAAAACTTATAGATGCTTCTCTGTTAAGCATGAAGCCTGGGATGAATGTGGTCTCATCTATTTCAGTGGAGTTGACCTTCTCATCCTGAAGTTTCAATGTGTTTCTGTAGCTGCTGATGCAAGAAAATCGTTGGGAGATGCTATTAGTAAGCTGCCCTTAAGGCTGGTTTATAATTACTGAAGACAATTACAAGATATGTCAAACTATTATGTGATGTTATCTGAACAGGTTAAAACTCATTAGAAACCACATAAAATCTTTCTTCATTAATGCCATGGAACAGTCCAGTACCTCATTTTTGTGTCATAGGCATTTCTCTGCTTTTAGGAACACACCCTCCCATGTACAGTGTTGGCCTGCAATCGTGGCCAAGTAGATTAAGTATAAATTCAAAATCATTAGTTTTGTGTTGTAATTCCTTTCCCTACCATTAAGGTGTAGTTTAGGGAACAAACTCTTCACTGGGATGGATCTCTTGCTCCTTCACTCCCTGTTCAAACCTACTTGCTCGTTGCCACGTTGCTTGCTGCACTCTGCCAGCTGCAGTCTCTTGCCCAATGTACTCGTGGCCTGACTCTCTGTGTGTGATGTTACAGACATAATTTACACTCTCAGAAATACATTTGATAGTCATCAGGGAGTGCAGGGAACTTTTTGTTGTTGTTGTTGTGTGTATTTACAATTTGTCTGCAAGTTTGGTCTTCATAGATGACTATTGAGTGCCTAGCAGGGCTGACCTTCCACCACAGCTCAATAAACTGTCCTGTTGAGTTAGTTAGCTGCTGGCTGATGACTTTTCTCACATTTGGAAGCTCTACTTCACACAGATTTCACAGATGTTTTCTTTCATTTTGCACAAAGTAAAAGTTTGTAGATTAAACACATTTATTTATTTTTTCTATGAAGCAGCATGCTAAAGTGCATTTAAATGCCAGAAGGCAAAATAAAGCTTTTTAGATGAAAAAATTAAAAATAGATGTCTCCATTTCCTAAGTAAAGGAATGAAAAAAAAAATTTAAAACCCAGTCATGCCGTGAATTACAGTAAAGAAGCTGAAGGTACAGAGTTAAGAAACACAATATTAACACAACTTTGATTTGGGAAATATTTGTGCTAACATACCACTTGGTACACTCAAATAAGCATGGTAAGAAGCACCTGAATAAGCCTATAGGACTCCATTAGCTCTACAAGTCTCAGACCTGAGATTGTAACAATAAGCAGGTTTCAACAATAAAATTTCAACAAGATTTCAGTTCCTGTGTCTATGAGTTATGCATTTAGTTGAGTGCTTGCTTTATCTTCACCTTGTATTAGATAAGGAGAAAGGGGAAAAAAAAGAGTGTTTGCAATTTCAGTCTCAAAGATGGCAGAGTTGAGCTGCAGATTTCCTTTTCCTTCACGAAAATGGAGGATTACAGGGTAAAGGCTGGAAAGTAACTGTGAGAGTCTTTCTGGGATCACTTGTTTTTCTGGCTGTTGAGAAAAAAAATTGTTTAAGAATTAAGAAAAAAAGTCCAGATAACTTCAAAAATTCTTGTTTAAGAATTAAGAAAAAAAGTCCAGATAACTTCAAAACTGTCAAAGCTTTTCTGACTTGAACCAAATCTGGCCACTATTTATGGAATCATTCTAATAGGATTATGAAAGATTATGATAGAAAGAAAGATATACAGAAGAATTTCCCAGTTTGTCAGTGTTCATACTTCCAGAGGAGTTCTCATAATGCAGCTGTTGTCTAGAAAAATTTTGTAAACTTAATTAGCTATGATAATCCTAAGAATTTGTATTTTAGACAGCTAGCTGACCCAGTTCTTGCATATTTGAGGTGAACTTGTAAAAAAAATTAATAATTTTTATGAAACATAAGGTCAGAAGTCTGACTTAGACTATGAAAAGGCAAGAGTTCAGATTTTCACATCTGTGGTAGACTAGTTAAATATTCAAATGATCCCTTTCACCAGAATACTCTGTCAGCAATATCTCAGGGATATTGAACTCAATGATCTCTACTGAAAAAGTTCTTTAAAGGCCCTTTTGCAAAACAAAGCAAAAATAGGCAGCAAGACAGCTAAAAAACTCTAGACATTCCAATCAGGAACCATAAAATTATCTCAGCATTTTTTCCAGAGTACTATATCTGAGAGTAGATACATCCAAACTTCTGTCTTTTTAGACTGGAATTACTACTGATGGTATAAGCTTTGTGCAAATCTGTGTCCGGCCCTTGTCTGGATTTAAAACTGGCTCCAAGAAAAAGCTGAACACCTTTCTTCCTGTAAGAGAGCAGAAGCACTGATTGTTGCTGATAGGAGCAGACACAGCATGCTGATGGCTGGATTTTAGGCAGCTTTATTTCAGTTTTATAAATTACTTTATTACATGATCCTTGCATGTGAATTTTGACTTTTACTATTGGATAACCTGTCCCAAGTAGCCTTTTGGGCAACAGTGAAACTACTAATTATTACAGTAGTGCCCAACAAAGTACTGACTGCCAACAAAGACTGCCAAACAAATATACAGAGTTAAAAAGCAAGCCATATATACAAAAGACATAACATTTCAAACAAATAAGTCATATGTAGACAAAGAGGAAGTGTTCTTATTCCATTTGGAGGCTTTGAAACAATAAGAGATAAAAAGATCTGCCAACATTGACCCAGGATGTCAATGGCAGAAAAAACCCCCGAACCTTGAATTTCTGAGTCTCTGTCTATTGTCCTAAGTGCTGCACTTCAAAGATGATTTCAACAGTTTATTTCTATATCAGGATTCAGTGATGGTCTCAAATAACATTTTTAGCTTTTTTAGTTTTTTTTTTTAACTTTTTAAAATGTCTGCTTTCTATTTACATTTTTCATAATCCTCACAATAGTTCATCCTATATATACATAACCCATGATATATGATAACATGATATATTTTATAGGAAATACTGCCTCATCTCAATTTGACCATGAATAAATAATCGTCTCATGAAGGCAGTAAAGGAATACATTTCTTCAGTTCATTAGAGATCTCCTGTGTCTAGAAAGCTGGAGAAAGCTTTGTGATTCAGGGTTTGTCCTTGCTCACACTATTTTCCAACTTGAGGGGTGCCACTATATGTGATGGAGTAAGACGTGTGTGAAGTCAAGTGTGGAAGAGAAAACCTGGCCTTTCTGTTCCTAAAGAACTCCTCTTTGTCTTTTAGGGCTACAAAGGACACAATGAAATGCATGCAATGCAAATAAGCTAAGTACAACATTATGTGAAAGTTTTTTTTTTAATATTCATGATGCACTTAAAATCAATATGTTTCAGTGGGAGAGGAAGTTGAAAAGGCTATAAATAAACATGGATAAATACTCCAGTGGTTCTTTTCATGTTTGCAGACTCATGCCAACATACTGAATATGTTTGTTCTTAGATTCTTGTTTTTGTGTTTATTATTTCTGTAAAACATAAGAAGTATGTGCAGAAAAAAAAATCACCACTTGGAGGTTTTCAGCTAGTGCACTGAAGAAAGAATCACTAAGAAATCTATGATCTCTAGCAGTGACATGACACAGCATTTTGTAAAGAGAATACCAGTGACTCTGTTATTTGCTTTCAAGTCATTCATTTTAGTTTCTCTGAAATATAACTGCTTTCTAATATATGGATTAGACTCTTAGCTATTGTAAATTTCCACAGGATATTTAACTTACTGGATTTATGTTGAGGATTTGAAAATTATTAGTGCACACAGCTATCTTTCAGAAGTAATGAAAAAGAATAGTTGCCTTTCTGGTAAAGGAAAATATTGTATTTCAAGTTGCTTCCATGGAGTCATCACCAGTGTTATGAGTGTGGGAATCACATCAGAGAGAGGTACAGGGCAGCAGATGGAGGTGTGCTAACAGGCTAATTTTCAGTGCCTTGTCTTAGGAACAGGAGATCTGCTTACATAGCCCTGCTGCAATGGTGTGCCTGTGTGAGTGCATGTGGCCATGAGTGTGCACACAGGGACAGACAGACACATCCTTGCCTGAGTGCCCATCTGCCATTCCTTCCTCAGACCTTTTGTATCTGTTGCCACTCTCAAATGTATTGACCAGAGGAAGCTCTGACAGGTTTGAAAACCTTAATGTTCTTTCCACAGTAATGAAAATGGTTGACTGAGGATAGGAGAAAATCCCTCAGAGGAATGGCTGCTCTGTAAACATACTCTTGATTAGAAACATAAGACTTGATACAGGAAAGAAATGGTCACAATGCCTGAGCACAAGAAAAGCTCCAACTAGGCTTGCTTAAGACTAGCAAAATGCTTGCAAGATTGAGGCTAGGGACATTTAAACTTTACTTCTTCGTTTCACTTCCTGCAGTGAATGTAGGGATATTCCCAAGCCTTTTTATTCCATTCCTCCTCAATGATTGATATGTACCTGTGTCTGAACTAGTAAAGGACGTGAGATGGTGTCACAGAAATAGTAAAAGTGTATCTAATCCACCTAAACATATGAAACATCGCTCTGATAATGACTGATGAATGGAATTACTTATAAATAAGAGCATGATGGATGTGACACAAGAACAGGTGCCAGCCCAGGGATATTGGAAGTGAGGTACTGAAGGTCGTGACAGTCATGCTGATCAAATAATTAAAGCTAAATTTTGTTCAGACTCAAGAACCATTAGGAAATTCTTTATTTGCATTCTGTATTTTTTTTTTCTGAAACTGTAGCTATCAAATGAAAGAAAGCTTTGCCAAGATGCGCCCAAGACTTTGAAGAACCACAATCAGTTCCAATGTAGCCATTCAAATAGATGGGTGGTGCCATTGACAGTCAGACTAATAATGTCGTTCAGGATCATTCACTCAGTTCATGGTGTTTACAATTAACATAGTGTCTAAGAATCACGTGTTGTACTAGACTTCAGTACTTTATGTTAGTTAACATGTGCAATCATGAAAAAACATGTGTATTAAAATATGACAGAGAGCCTGATAGTAAACTTGTGACTTCTGTAATACGGAGAAAGTGTGCAATTACAGGCAGAGAACTATGTGGGACTAGGTAGGCTGGCCAGGGAAATGGCTGAGTCACCAACCCTAGAGTTATTTAAAACACATGTAGATGTTGCACTTGGGGATATGGTTTAGTGGTGGACTTGGCAGTGATTGGTTAACAATGAGACTCAGTGATCTAAAGGTTTTTTCCAACATAAACAATTCAATTACACTGGGATTCTAAGTCTCAAAAAAGTGTAAACCACTGGCATTCATTTCATAGAGTGAAGAGGTTAGGGGGTGCACCATCCAGCCATTTGGGATATCATCATAATCTTTATTCTATTCTCAACAAAAAGGGGCGAGATACACTTCCCTCACCTCCCATGGATGTCATAAATGCCTAATATTAAACCTGTTCCTCCAAAGCTACCATGCCTTTTACCTGCCCTGGGAGGCCCTTTAAGTTTGTCCTACACTTCATGATCTCTGGGCACACTGGAATGGAATTCCATTTGGGGAAATTTATATTAATTTTGTAGTTACTTCCCAATAATTTAGGATTTTGACTGCCAATGCTTAATAACAGTGATTTTTATTTGCACAAGAAAATATTTTAGAATGTAATTTTTGGAGCCTCAAATTCCAGTAAGTTTCAGGGGGACAAAAATCGTGTTTTTTCACGATATTGAAATGCTTTATCTGGTTGATGTAGAAATATTGACATTAAATCTCTAGAAACTATTTAATTCAATATTAAACAAATTTAATGTAGTTAAAAATATTTCAGGCTGGGAAAATTGAACTGTAAATTGTTTCCATTATTACATGATGAGAATCTAGCAGGGAAGTTTTTTTTGAAATATGAAACACACAGATCATTCTAATCACCTTATTGTCATAAGGAATAAATGCCATAAGTTCTGTGATCAAAGCATTATACAAGACTTCTGCATTTGTATTTAGCGTAATTGAGGCTTAAGAATGTTCTTTAAAGAAAGAAAGGTCACCTTTTATTCTGAAACATCATTAGATCACTGGGATCATATGTTAATGTCACTACATCTCCTAGGCTATTATTTACTGTACTCCCCTTGAAATTCTAGATATTTTTATAATAATGGAGAATGGGAGCTTGGCTAATGATTCTTAAAAGATCTAGCAAGCTTGACTTATTAAAACAAAAAGCTGTTCTCATATTCTCATCTTACTTTTCTCCTTTGTATTTTTATTGTAAGTATTCTTTTTTTTTTTTTTGATTTTTGTGGTTTTTTGGTTTTTTGGAGGTTTTTGGTTTGTTTTGGTTTGGGGGATTTTTTGTTAATGCATGATAGTTTTCCAGCTGGTAGTATCCATATAAAAAAAAAGTGGTTTCAAATTTTCATTACAATGAGTCACCCTAGACAAATTATCTCTTTGATCTGTCCTGTTCTTTTGATTTTGTATCCTCAAATTCTTGGATTTCATACCTGAAATCATCCAAAATATTCTAGACCAAAATAGTATTTAAAATATGTAAACCTCTTCCCCACGATTTCAGAATACTTCTATTCTGAAGTATTTCTGTCGATAGTGTTTTGGGAGCTTCCCATTCAGAACATACACATGACATTAGCAGAAGTGACATTGGTTACATTAGCTTTGGATAAGTACCAAACACAAATTACAAGTGTCCTGTGGGAACTGCAGACTCTGTTCCCTCAGGAACCGAGCAGTATGAGCAATATAATTGCAAACCAAATTACTACAATTTCTATTTCTTTCAGAATACGAAAACAAAATAACCAGGTGGCAGACACACCACTGTTTTTCTAGGGCTGCCTAGCCGTGTAGACAGGCATATAGTTAATTTGTGCCTAACTTGTCCAAAATTTTTCTCAGAGCTTCAGTGACTATGCAGTTTCAAAGTGTCTGCTACATTGCTACATGTCAGCTAGCTTGTACCTGTACCCCTATAAAAATTCAAGTCTAAACTGAGCAGTGTAGGATTTATTCAGAGCCACCTGAACTCTTCTTAAGCCCCCTAGAGAATGCTTCTGCAAACATTAGTCACAGTGAACACCATGACTATTTATTTGATGTAATGCTGATGCTGATCCCATTCCCTTATATTATCTAATGTTATAATAACTGGAGAACCAATTATAGAGATAGGCAACGTGCTTTCAGTCTCATTATCCTCAAAAGGTTGAAAGCATTTCAAAATTTCAAGTCATGAGACACTGAGAGTGCACTGAGAGTAAGATTAAGCGTCCTTTTAATGAAGATTAACCATTGTGCATCCAGGCACATAACAAGATGGGTGAAATATTAAGAAAAGAAGAGGGAGCCTAATTTTAGGATAGGGTTTAGAACACCCTATGTACAGAGAGGAAGAACAGAAATTCCAATCGCTGCAATGTATATATATTTTACACTGGACAAGGGTTGACTAAAAAGACCCAACAAACAAACCAACAAACAAAGAGGCAAACAAACAAACAAACTACAAAATCCAAACCCAAAACAAGTAACCAAAACAAATGAACAAAAGCAAGCAAACAGAAAATTAAACAAATCACTACTTTATTGCAGGATTATTTTCTTGACCCATCAGAGCCTTGGGAAGTGCCCATCAGAGAAGTTCCTCACAGAGCTGCATGGCTACTAGTGCCAGTGCCCAGCCAGGTATGGAAGTAAGGTAAAGGACTTGAAGGGAGTGGGACCACCCTGCAACAGGAGAATGCTTTAAAGCCAAATGAAAGGGACTGTGCAACCACAGTGTCTGTTTTCTCTCTTTACTTTGTGTAGAGAATTTATGGAGTTGTGATTTGTACCTGAACATTTGCACTAATAATTACTTTAAGGACATCTCCTAATTTTAGTGACACAAGTTCTTAGTTAGCTGAATTGGATCTCCTCATTAGCTTACAGAGTTTTAACAGAGCTACTGAGAGTTGTTTCCCATGCCATTCTTTTGAAGTACAGTCTCTCAACATAATTTTCTCTGCTAGTACAGTGCCATGTGGCTATTAGATTCAGACTTATCGAATATGTTTTTAAGTGTGAGCTATGTATAAGGTGTGTATACATGGCATTCTGCCAATCTTATGCTTATTGTTTCTATCACCTGCATTATTCTTAAGCTTCCTGTGTCCTCTAGTGGCTACCTATCAGAATTGCATAAATTGGCAGACAAATACTTGTTTCCATTTTTGTTTCTCAAAACATTAAAAAAATTAGCTTTCCATCCCATCAATTTTATCCTGTATTCATACTTATTTCTTCTTTACTAAATTTTATATTTAAAAGTCATGTTTTATAGTTATTCCCGGTAAGCATCAGCAGTATATGTGACAGTATTGACGATTTTATATATAGTCTTCTTGCACACACACATTTGTCTGTTGTCTAGTTATCTGTGTGCTTGCTGGAGATTTTAGCATCCATTATGGATTGTGAATGGTTATACAGGTTTTATCAGGTATTGTGGAGCACTTCCTCACATACAGAATCACAATCTTCTCTCACTTGGGCATACCAAGTTTTTTCTTAGGACATTAGAAATTGTTTCAGTCCATTCTAAAATATTTATGTACAAACCACAGTATATTTTAAGGAATTTGTATTTCAGCTACTGTGAAAAGCCAATATGTGAGCACATAATTGACAATTGTTCTACAATAAAGACACATCAGGGACAAATGCAAACTTCACATGTAACTTTATTGGCTGCACTTAGCCAGGTAATCTCATCCTCAATATCCTTTTGAAACAGGATATCATATGGACATGATTAATTATTTTAAGTGCAACAAACCAGTGAAACATGAATAGGTATTTATTAGATTTGGATGTAATTTACTGTGCTAGTGAAAAACCCTCCCATGTGGACTGAATAGAAGTATTTGTACATTTGCAAAAGCTGCTTCACACTGACTGAAGTATTGTCTACTTCCCAAAATGTAACTCTTGGAGGGAAGGAGGCACTCTCCTGAAGTTCTCTAAGTAAAAAAATCAGCCTGTGTCAATTCCACTTGAAGTGGAATTATTTTCATTCTAAATAAAAAGAAGATACCAAATGTATAAGGATCAGATAATTGATTACTGAAAGGGAATTTTTAGAGAAAAAAATGCTACCATATATTCTTGCAATACTACACCTTCCTCTGTTCCCAAGATGTTTCAGGTTGCCTCATTGATCAGAGGATAAAGAATGTTTTAAGGTTTCAAGATCACTCCACTCTGAACCACGAAAGCCATTTGATTACATTATTTGTAAGAGACATTAAGTGAGAAAAAAGGATGTCAACAACAACACTCCTTGGAAAAGACCTGATGACTCCAATATTTGTAAGACTCAGTGAAATTTCTTGAGAATAAATCATACAACAGATAAGGACAAAACAGAGAAGGACTGGAAGGAAAAGTAAAGGCCTAAGGAAGCAACATTTAGTACACTTTTTTCTTGACCAAATCTGATAAAGGGCTCCTTCTGTTTCAGAGTGCAATGTACTATATAGTACTGTTTGCATCACTTTGAACAAGTTGATCCAGGCACTCACGAAACTAATATTCAGCTAATCGGGAAGATTTGTTAACCAGCTGGTGAATAACATAGTACTTCAAACTTTAACACACAAAATTTTGTAGTATACTATCATACACAGTCATGAACAAACCCCAAACATTTTAAAGCCCAAATGTCAATATTATAGGATTACAACAATTAGAGCCTGATCCAAATTTTAGTTGAAGTAATTTCATAGACTGCCATAAGAATGAATCAGAACTGTTGCACCACAGCAATGCTCAGGGAAGTTCATGATTCATTTGGCCAAATATCCCTCTTCCTGGCTTTTCTAAATAGCCTGCGAGTGTGATCAAATAAAACCTGGGAAAGGAAAAAGGATGAGATAAAAACAACAAAGAAAGTGTTCAAACTCACTGACGACTGAGCCAATCTGACTGCTAACTGGGCTCCTATGAATGACAATGGCAAGGGTATAAAGGACAATGATCAGGATGTCTAAAGACACAAGGTGAATTTTCTGCATCAGTACAGACTTGCTGTGTGATGTCCATCAAGTTACTTGGGTCCACATTCACAGAAATATCTTAAAATCTATTTCAAGTGACACAAAATTCAGTGTTAAGTGTTAAAGGTGAATCCAAATATGGTTGGATTCAACGACCTTAAAGGTCTTTTTCAAACTAAATGATTCTATGATTCTCGGCCTTAGCTCCTGAATGGGGATAATAGTTCTTTGCCATCTGACTAGAATGTGTCAGTGATAGTATATTGAGGATCATGAGACCGTCATGATCTGTGCTAGTGGGGATTAGGTGAATATGAAAAATAAGCTTTTTCATTATCGAACTGTCTCACTTCATAGCCAGAATATTTTTTCTACATACATCTGTGGGAAGGCATGATGTATGGATGCTTTTAGTTGTCTGAGTAAAAATGCATTGATTTCATATTCAACCTCACAATTTTAGATATTGTTAAAAATCCTCCTTCCTGCCTTCTGCCTACCTTCAGGGTATCTGTGGAGTGAATAATCAATTCTTTTTGCCATTATTCATGTGATTTTGTTCTGATATTGAAAGCTCTATTCTTTTTGTCAAACAAAATTTTCTCATAGATGTGTAGAAGAGATTTCATTGTTTTGTCTTGTTTGATTTAGTACACTCATGGAGTAGGTTCTGTACAAGCAGAGCACAAAAGAGGTCTTTCGGTGCAGAGATGTTACATGCTCTTTAACCACTTCCTGACCTTGAAATGCTGTTTTTTCAGAAGTCTGGTCAATCACTTCATTTTGCAGACTTTGGACAACATAACCTCTGATGTTGTTTGAATACATGGGAGATTGTTAGTAAAAAGTGATCTATCTTTCTTCCAATTAAAACTTATGGAAATTTTTAAAAAATTTGTAGAGCATGTCAAAACTGAATGGCACTGGATTGAGTTTTACTTTGACTAAAAATATCAGTATTTTGTGGGGGTTTTGCTTAGAAGTAGTCTTGCCTATGTGGTTAGTAGGCTTATAGTAATTATGATCAAGGTAAGAATATTGTTTTCAAACTATGTACTTAAATGTTCTTCACATCCCTAGGCAAGTACATAAGAAGGGATGCCAAGAAAAATAATTTCAATTTTGGAACTTATTTTGCATCTTCATAAGAACATACTTATACAGAATAGAGCTTTCTGTATGGTATGATAAGTTCTGGTATTTACTTGCCAGAAAGCAAATACACCAGTAATGTCTACTGTGGAATGTTAGCTATAGCATTATTTAAATTATCTGAACTAAACAGATTGTTCTTGAGGAAATTTGACATTTTTGCATGGAAATATTCCAGAACTTCTGACTTAATCAAAACAGAATTTGCTTTTGTGTGTGTTTAACTGAGAGATCAACTTAGAAGTAAATGCTGAAAAGAATATTTTCAAGTTTCCATTGATTCCTATGAATTATGCATACTGAAATGGATGTGAGTAGCTTCCAGGTTAAAATGTATATTTATTATATTGCTTTTTAAAACAATTGTCAAATTATTATGTAGATTAAAATAGGTAAAAATACAATGAAACATATACATAAATGTTTTCCATACTGAGAAGTGATATTTTTAATAATGACAAGGGTTTGTAGAAATGGAGAAATTCAGAACTGATGAGCAAAACAAGAACAGATGTCACTGGACAACTTCCCATTATTTACTGTTCTGCATTGTCAAAAAGCAACCACTGCCCACTGCATTTTTGTGCTCATTGGCTGGTCCGAGTAACACTGCACGGTTTGTAGAAGGGGCTAATAAGTATCACTTTGCTCCAGCTCAGTTGGTGATATCAGGTGGTCCTATGCAAACTGGTCCCTTGATATTGTCATATAAACACTAACATGGAGTGGTCTCACAAAACACATATTTCAGTGTCTTGCTCATGCCACTTATCCTGTAAAGTATTGAAGATGCTTTGGAAACAAATAATACAAACAAGTGGAGACATTGCTCACAATTACAAGTGGGAAATGTACTGTATACTTTTTATATACTGCTGCTTTCCACTGTCATCATTGATTTGAACAACATGGGTTTATGCCAAGGTACTTCTTAAACCACTTCTAAATTTCCCTGTGATATTGATCAGGTACAACTCCTGTTCTATTGAAGCACCCTTAGTTTAGAACTGCCTACATGAGTGACAGATAACAAGTAAAAACCAAGGCTTCCAAGTGACCAGAGACAAAACAATGAATATTGTTAAAACTTCAGCATTTGTAAGCCACATCTTGAAGGAAAATATGCTTTGTACTTCTTTTTCTAAAGCCTATTGAGTGACAGAAGCTACATTCTTATAGATTTTTTGTATTATTTCTTACCACACTGTATGTTGAATCCCTTGGGATATCACAAAACTATTTCTTCAGACTGTATTTTATGCATGAACACACAAACTGACTATTATCATTCTTTGTTTTGCTCATGTCCCACTGTGTGGCATTGTACCTTCCACAGTGTTCCATTTAAAATAGAAATCAAAATCATATAACTGCAACACCTATAAAGATTGTTGAATACAGGAATTTTCACTCAAATGAGGGCTAGCTATTGGTTAGTTGATTCAATTAGTTGGATATTTTCCTCTTTATTCAGTATGGAAATGTTTCTGCAGATGATTCATCCTTGCATATGCATAATTTCCTATGATATGCACTGGATACTACAGACAACAGTATGATTCTACAATGTACTTTTGAAAAGAACTGCATCCAGTTCTGGAGTCCTGCACCCAATATTCATCCTACATCTGGAGTGCTGCATCCAACTCTGCAGTCTCCAGTATGGGAAGGACACTGACTCACTAGAGTGAACCCAAAGGAGGCCACCAAGATTATTAGAGGGATGAGAACCTCTCCTATGAAGAAAGGCTGAGAGAATTTTGATCAGCCTGGAGAAAGCTTCCAGGTGAGTTAGTTGTGGCTTTCCAGGTGACTCAGCTGTTGCCTTCCAGTACCTGAAGGTTCGGAACCTACTAGAAATTTCAAGGAAAGCTTTTCACAAGAGCAAGTAGTGACAGGATGTGGGGCAGAGGCTTCAAACTGAAAGTGATTTGGATTAGATTAGATTAGATTAGATTAGATTAGATCTTTTACTTTGAGGCTGGTGAGGCAGTAAGACAGGATGCCCCATCCCTGGAAGTGCTCAAGGCCAGGCTGGATGGAGCTCTGAGCAATATGGTCTAGTGGAAAGTGTAGTTGCCCACGGCAGAGGGGTCGGAACTAGATGATGTTGAAGGTCTCTTCCAAACTCAGGTCCATCTATGATTCTATGAACTTTCTTTTATATTCTGAATTATTCTAGAACACATCTAAATAGAAAAAGAAAATAATTAAAAATACAGATTAAAGTAAAGCATTTTGACTATAACCCTTAGCCACATGAAGTATTTTCAGTGTAGAAATCGTATGTAAGCAAAAGATAGACCATGGCTAAATACTATTGGAAAAAGCACAGTGAATGTGCTTTCTTAATCAATTCAAAGGGGGAAAATTTTATAAAACATATAACAAATAAAAATAAAACCCCAGGAACTCAGATGTAGAAACTTCAATATAGACCAAATTTTGAGAATATTTATTTATTCCTTTGTTCCTTTTAATGGGCAAAAATTCTTCCCTCTGAGATCTTTAACAGTCTCCCTTTTCCAACTCATTTTAGTAGCAATTGATCTCTCTTCAACACATAGCTTATACTTGGGAGGAAAAAGCAAACACCATGCCATGCTCAAATAATTAGCAGATTGCCCTTCCCAATAACCTACTTTGATCCCGGTAAAACAAAAGCAAACTCAACTATCAAACAGGTTGGAGAATAGAATTCTTTTCATGTAGAAAATTCCAGGAGACTCTCATTCTTAATCAGGATGAATCTTCAGAGATATTTGAATTGTTTTGTGGGATGAAAATCTTCCATATTTTAGCTCAGAGATGCTAAACAATATTTCATTTTCATGTTTTGAAGAGTCAGTTCAAGATCTACTGCTTCTACATTTTGAAAATTAGATAACTTGGCAAAAGCTGTCCTTTCCCTGTATAAATATTCCATTTCAACAACTTCATGGTTTTTAGTCAAAGTACTCACCAGCTTTAGGCTGGTACATTAAACATCACCAAGAATATACAAAATATTATTAATGATCTTTTTTTGTTTGTTTGTTTTTCTCATGGCAGACACCAATGATTCCAGTAGCTGGGAATCTGGTAAGTCTGTGAGCTCCTACAACAGTCCAACAAAACTGCAGTCAAGTATATCAGCACACAGTCTAGCTGCATCATTGACATAATGGGGTCACCATTAATCACCTGAGAAATCATGATTCAAAGAACAGATTTTAAAAATACATTGCAAATGCATTTGTAATCTCAAGACCAGACATATATTCTTTGTGAATTATCTGGAATCATCAATTATCTTCAGCACTCATTAATGATGTAACTCACCTCTGGAAGAAGTCATATTAAGGGACTCACAGCTGATCTATAGAAGCATATTAAACCATATTAAGCTGTTAAACTGTAGTGTTTGTAATTAAAAGCTCATATGCAGAATTAATTTCAAATGTGGATAGCAGATCACTGGTCAAAAACATTTCTAACTTCAAAAATAATTGACACCATCCAAATATTTTAAAAGACTTTTCTAAAGAAGTAAACAAATTGCCTGCTGCCAGGCCACAGGAAATATAAGTAATAACTAAGTACGTGTATTGAAAGTACTAATTTGCAAGCCCATTTTAAACCTCAAGCACTATTTCTGAATCTCAGTGCAAAACCTATTCAAATATTCTCACAGGAGGAGCTCTACTTTGACCTCATAACATCTCTGCTTGGTTCACATCAGCCTCGAGATTTAAACAGATCAAGTGTTTTATGGTATCTAGCACTTAAAAAATACCAGGGCTCCATTAATTTTTTCAGCTGCAGGAATTTTTTCAGCTTTCAGTGACCAGAACTCTCTGCTCCTACATGAAATGAGAAGTTTTTCAAGAGCTTAATCTCATCAACAGTGACCCATATAACAGAAAGGAATCTGCCAAATCATATCAGATAATAGCAGCAGATCTTGAAAAATTAATCCTTTACTAAACGAGATTTTTTAAAAATAAGTTCTGATTGGTATACACATTTCTGGTCAATGCAGTATTTTAAGAGGTCATATTTTGTGGGACTTTTTCCTGCATAGCATTCAGAATGTTCCACACAGATTCCTGCTCAGTCAGACTCTCATTCCTGTATTCGGAAATAAAATCATCAAGTCTGTTTTTCCATTGTTGTGGACCTTTTAATAAATATTTATAGGGTTTGATATACGCATATTGGTAAGAGTGTGGACGGATAGTACAATCCTTGATCTTTTATTGATATTCAAGGATGCCTTGCAAGCAGCAGCATTTGAATCAATTTGTCAAATAGGATCCAAGACGCATCACAGTCATTGCACTGTTAGGCAAGTTGTAAGCCAAAGAAAAGGAAGGATAAATGAAGGACCCCAAATCACATACACAGCACAGGCAGGCACAAGGTGATTTGCCCAACTGGAGTCAGAAGAGACAAGAAACCTTTTAGTTCCACCTGATCTGTCCTGAAATACTAAATCAAATTTCTCATACTTCTAATAAGCACAGCACCATATAATAATAAGCACAAACTAAAAATTGATTCTGGACCTAATGTGATACAAACTTTTGTGAGTACCACAGAATCTGGCCAGGACATGTTTTGCTGTAGGCTAGGGGAATGAACAGCTCATATTGGCCCTAGATTATGCATCTTTGTTGAGACTGATAAAATACACCTTTGACAGTAATTGAAGTGGGCAAGCTCATCATAAAGAGCCTGATTAGAGAGACTGTATCAGGGAATGTATGCAGAGGAGAAATCCTGGGGCATTAAAAGGTTTCATTGCAAAGCAATAAGAAAATTAAGTTTCTCCAACTCACTTCCTTTGCTATAGCCATCCTAAAAGTGAAACTCAAAAGTTTTCACAGTGAATGATGATGTAACCATCATTATACTTCAAAAACACTTAATTAAGGTTGAGATGAAGTGTAATTACAGTTGATATGAAATGAATTTAACTTCAATTTTTCAATCAATTTTTCTAGCACAAATAGCTGACTCCAGGATGCATTATTCCTGACAGTTTAAATCTTTCAAAATATAAAACCATCATATAAAACAGGGATCATTCCATCATTATAAATCAACATTTGATGAAGAAATTTGATTACACAGATGCACTTTGAAGGACAAAAAGTAATTTATTTGTTTTGTACTCTGCCTGAATAGAGGCAGGCTTTTGAGAACCATATGAACCTTATGAGAACACTGTCATTGGAGGTTTTCTTAAACCATGGCTTTTGAAATTATGGAATAGAAAAGTGGCCAGGCTGGTATTGATTTAGTACAGATTACTTTCCAACATAACACTGTGAGAACTACTCAAGCTATTGCAGTTGCTATATGTAGAACAACAAATGACTGAATAAAGTTTCAAAGTGGAACAGTTACTAGAGACAACAGCTATGTTGGTATTTATTATGGCTTGCTGTTGTTCAAATTGAAGATACATGTTCTTTAGATTAGATCTCTGCTTGTAGCTAAAATACAGGTTCAAACAATAAAGTTTGTAATTCATTGGTATACTTTGTATGCCATGGTACCAATAAGTCCTACTAGCAATTGCACAGGGAACAACTGCTGTCACCTGCTGACACAGCTCAGCATCTAATGCTTCCTCCCACGCCTGCAGATATCCAGGAAAGATGGACTTCCTGGGTAGTCCTTCGATCAGGAATAAAGCTGTCCCTTCCACTGCTGATTCCACATTCCTGAATAGGAAGGGTGTGGTTTTTTGCAGGGGAGAAATTGGAAATATATTTCCATGCACTACCATTTACTCTGTGAAACCATGCTGAATTCCTCAAATCGAGTTTTTCACGTTCTACTATTCCTGCTCAACATGTAAAATAGTCAGCTTCAATCAAATGGTAATAAAGTTTACAGTGAGAACTGACTATTAGACATTTTTTCATTAATTGCATGAAACAACTTTGAAGTTATCAGCAGTTCCACATAATTTGTTTACACACCTCTTCTTTTTTCATAATTATCAGCACCAATATTGCCATCTGCATTACAAACACCAGGATTCGAAAACTCATATACTGAAAAAATGTGCAGAGCCAAGCTACACATAAACAGTATTTTGAATAAGTGAGCAATACAATAAAAAATTCCAGAAGCTCATGTACAATCCTTGATGACTATTATTTAGAGTGATTTCAACAAAAGTAAGAATTTATTTTCCTGGAAACCTGTGGAAAGTTACATCATCATCTAAGAAGCAGACTTCAAACAAAGCACAACTCACTGTGTTGGGCTTAAAGACAGGGCCACAACTTTCTTCAAAGTGAAGAAAAAAAGCTGGTTTTAAGCAGCTGTGCTTCACTGAAGAAAATGCCTATTTCTTTATCTTTATTTCCTGTTTGAAAGACAATGGTACCTAAGTCCCATGCCTATTTAAGAACTCCTTTGAGCAATAAGGCACAAAATAAAAAGATAGCTGATTTTACTTGTTTCCAGTGAAAACAAATTTTCACCCCCAGTATCTAGACAGTGTGATAGTAGACGACTCCATGGAAGTTGGGAATGAGATACATGCTTTCTTTTACCACCTAACAAATTGTCAGGCACACACTACATGCCTAGGCAGTAGCAGGGAGGAAGAAGGAAGAAGTTCCTGGTTATGGCACCTGGGCTTCACTCTTTGCTGTGTAAATTTATATTTGTAGTGCTTAACAAATGAATCAGTAGCACAGTTCTCTGCTTGAGCTTTCCCACAGTCTAAAACAGATCTATCAAAAAGAGTCACAACAAACAAAAAGATGGAGGGAAAAAAGGTATCAAAATGATAATAAGAATGTATAGTTACAATGCAGTTTTTCAGAAATTAAAGTGTTATTCCCTTACAAAGCAGGGATTGTATATAAACACAGAGTCTTCAGTTTAGTCTACGTAGGTAATAGCTTTTTAATCATACTTTGATATTTCAATATTGTAGCCATACTGTACCTATCTGTGCCTTCAAGTTGCAATATTCTGGACCAGGATTTTCTTTATTTCTTCAACACGTACAAACTATTTAAAAACATCTATGCTAATAAATGCAGTGGTTAAAATCTTTTCTGCATAAAACTCTAAGTATTTTGTCATTGAAAACTTTCATGCAGTGATATGGAAAGATCTTCAGTTGCATTGAGATTCCATTTGAGCCAGGACTTTATCTGAATATGTCTTTCTATCAACAAATTTGTATGTAGAAATCACACCAAGACAGGATCACATTTTTCATGCACACAAAATTCTCTCTCATTTTACAAGAAAATTGAAGGCTGATTTCCACTTACTGTAACTGTAGCAGGCGTTTGATTTCCACAACACCTCAAAGACTCCCGTGGCTGATATAAAAGTAATAAGAGATCCAATGCCAAGTATTATACAAGAAAGATATGTCACTCGCTAGCTGTCAGCTGAAGAAACTGTGACACAGTGCATTTGTACTGTTACTTAATTCCCTTTTATTTTTATGAGACTTCCACTTGCACAACTTATTCCAGAAAAAAGATTGTATCTTTGCCACAACACTACTGAAAGGATGGAAATAATAGAATGATCAATGGATATTATTATTATTATTATTATTATTATTATTATTATTATTATTATTATATTACCTATATTCACAGAAAGAAAAATATATATTTTCATAAATTTTGACAATGGTGATAACGTAAGAGATGTAAACAGAACATTCTCAATTGAACAATGTGAAACACTCACAGTGAAACTGGTGAACAACTACAGTTTAAGTTTACGTTTTTTTCTGTTTTCCGAGAATTATTAACACACGCACAGATCCTACAGAGAGATAGACACATATTTCTCAACAAATTAAAGATTCAGTGCTGTCCTCCCTCTTTGCAACTGGCCACTTTCTCCTTTGCATTCCAACCATTTGTGCATAGATATGGAAAGCAGCAGTGGTTTTCACTTCTTCCAGCCCAAATGTTTTCTCCCAGAATTACTGCATTGGATGATTCCTAAGCCATTAGTTTGGAGCTGATACTTCTTAACATAGCCAAGGCATCTGCTCTTTAAGAGCACATCTTGTGCTTATGTGACTCAAAACTTTTCTGAGAAAAAAAAAAAAAAAATTAGACACTATGGGAAAATGGGATATCCATATGCAGAGGTCCATGCTCTTATTCATTCCACCCAAATTCTCACCTAAAGGATACATCATCTCATCAAATGCAGGTCAAACACAGAATGGTAAATGATATAAAGAAAAGATATAAAGAGCTGATTTATTTTTCAGTAATTCATCTATAAGCTGTACACCAAGAGAAAGAAATAAATCAATTGCATAAATTAAAGCAGTATCTAAATTGTACCTATAGTAATATGTTTTCTTTTATTTTGAGAATCATATCACATAATGATGGAAAACATACTCAAGAGGAAAAAATATCTTACAACCATGCAGTTCAATCCAATACTGCCACCTTGTGAAAAAGAAAATATATTAGATCTTCTGTTGATTACATAGAACAATACAAACAAAATGGCTTGGGTTGGAAAGGACATCAGAGACCCTCTACTTCCAACACCCCTGCCATGGGCAGGATCACCTGCCACTAGACCAGGTTGCTCAAAGCCACATCCAGTCTGCATTTGAACACTTCCAGGGATACGGCATTTTTATTCTGCAGTCATTTAAAACAAAAGAAAAATTCTATTTATACTCAGCAGAAAACACTGAAGAAATTGTTTTTGTTAAATAAAAGCCACAAGACAAATGTCAAAAGCATGAGACCCAGACCCTGATGGGAAGGGGTGGGGGGGAAGAGAAGGATTGTTTTCTTAATTAAGAACATCTAAAAAAAGAAAAATTCAAAGCTGCTAAATAAGAGAAAGGAAACAGATTTCTTGCCAAGAAAATTCAGCTGAAGATATTTAAATAGCACTTCTGTATTTGGTTTTTATCTCTTATTTTCATTGTTTTGTTTTCAGTTTTGGATCACAGCTGAAAATATAACCATATATTTAGTTCATTACGAAACAAATATAACTACTCTTATAAATTACAGTGGAACTTCCTTTTTGCAGATAATATTTTATAAGTTTTAATGGTCACCTGATACACTGAACAAAAAATAATAGCAGCAGTAGAAGCATCAAGATGGTGTATAGTCTCCATTGCCTTCGTTATACTGTACACATGTATTTTGTTTTCCTTTGGTTTTGGTATTTTTTATTTTAAGCTGCTAAAGATTTTGAAGCAGCATGTATTTTGCAAGATTTATATGGCAAGATTTACATAGCCTGGCATATATTTGTTCTTCTATTCTTCAGAGCACTTACTAAACAGTAAGGATATCATGAAATGAAGAGATGACAAATGCGAAACTTCTGCAGGCAAAATTATCTTGCATTAACAGCTCATTTTACATAGAAAACACATTACATATGTATCAAATTTGACTTTTTAGAAGTAAATATTCAGCAAACACAAGCTTAGCCTGCTCTGTCAAGATCCTCAATGCCTGGATTATAAAACGTCTGCTGGATTTCAACAATAAGAAAGCTGTAGTAAGCTTCTCAAACTAGCTTTGCAGTGGAGTGGAGTCAATACTGGGGTCAATAATGCACCTCCTAAAATTATAGACTGTACCTTAAGGAGAATGGTCAAACAATGATATATTTCTTCCAACATAACCATATCCTTAGAACAGAGAAGTTTTCTTATGTTGGTCAGCCCTGACTTTCTGGATACATGCAACAGGTTTCAGAAGAAGTTTTGGCTTGTTTTGATGCACTTCCTGTCATTCCACATCATGCAATTGTTTTCCCTTCATTTCCAAATTTGTGAAATGAAGAATTTTCATCACAGCACAGCTCCAAGATTGTTCAACCTACAATTTTTGAATCCGTGCCACCAGTGGTGATGGGGATCTCAGCAGCAACAATGAGCTACACTGAGGGTTTGTGTGAAGCTTCAGAGAGCTACAGAACCTACAGCTTTAGGGACATTGGCAATCCAAAAGGCATTGCAAGGGCATCAGGTCAGGGTGCCACAACTGATAAATCCACTGTCCCAGGATGTCACTAGGATCAGGGTTAGTGTTAGGGTTAGTGTTGAGTGAGCCAAAGAGCCTACAGCTCCAGGAACACTAGGGCTGGAAATGGCATGCCAAGGTAATCCTGGCACTGCCCAAACATTGCTGCTCCTACTTCTTTCTAACATTGAGCACACATGTGGATTGGGACTTTAGGGTTAGTCTGAGGATTAGAGCAATGTTTAGGGTTAGGGTTAGGGTTGTGTGAGTAAAAGAGCCTACAGCTCCAGGAACAATATGGCTGTAACATGAACGGCAAGGTGGTCCCAGTAGGGCCTCAATAATGCTGCTCTTACTTCTTTCTAAACTTGACCAGCCATATGGATGGGGGTTTTATTGTGAGGGTGAGTGTTAGGGTCAGTTTAGTGTTATGTTTAGGGTTAGGGCTAGGGTAAGGGTTAGTGTTAAGCTTAGCCTTAGAGTTGAGTGAGTAGTGATTTGAAAATTCTTCATTTTGTGAAATGAAATTAAATCTATGATTTCTATGAAACAGCTCTTTCACTGGCAAATTTTTTTGCTAAGCACAGGATATAGTCTTTATTCAGTATGTGCAGAGCAGAACTCCACTAGGAAAGAAGCATTAAGTGCACATTCAATCAGTGAATAAAGAGTTGATCACAGAGAGTTCACCAGTGATATGATTATACAAAAGAGTGGATTTCAAATGCCTAAGTTTCCATTTTTTAAAATATTTAGACATCCTGCTTATGCATAACACTGGTGAGAAATTGCCCTTGAAGCAGATATTTTTTGCTAAACACTCCTAAAACTTTCAGAAAGATACTCAGCTTATTCTAAGGACGTGTCCTGGGTTGTAGTATAGGATTAGCACAAAGTATTCT
>VZSR01001477.1:1758344-1783655 GCA_013398615.1 Brachypodius melanocephalos
TAGATGGGAAAATCCCTACCATTTTTGGCAGATCCTTCCTGTTGCTCCCAAAATGCACATTTTCTATGTAAAACCTAAATTTGTCTTTTAGCTCTCAGTTTTTGTTATACCTGTTGTTGCATCTTGGTATTCCTCCTCAGACTCAAGGTTAGACGTACTCTGTATAAAAACACAAAAAAGGCATTACCTGCACCCTGCCTATCTGTATAACTTTTCCTAGACCGGGTAGTATTTAGTCTCTAATTCTCCAACTGGACATTTTCTCCAGCTTTTAATAAACAGCAAGGGACTTTTACACAGACAGACAGTGATAGGACAAGGGGGGCAGGTTTTAAACTAGAAGAGGGGAGATTTGTATTAGATGCTACAAGGAAACCCTTTACACCACAAAGGGTGGTAAGGCTTTAAAACAGGTTGCTCAGAGAAGCTGTAGGTGCCCTGTCCCTGTGTTCAAGGCCAAGCTGGATGGGGCACTGAGCAACGTGGCCTAGTGGAAGCTGTCCCTGTCCATGGCAGGTCATTGGGAGGGGATGATGTCGAAGGTTCCTTCAGACCCAAATAATCTGTGAATTTGTATTTGTATTTACCTTTCTCTGACATTTTTTTCTTAAACTCCTCTTATTTGCTCCCTGTCTGCAACACCGGCAGGGCTGTGCTGAGCCCCTGGTCCCTCTGCACCTGAGGCCATGCCAGGCTGGCCATGCTGCAGCCCAGGGCCCCAGCACAGCCCCAGCGCCAGCCAGCCAGGCACGACCGAGCCCCAGCATGGGCGGGCAGAAGGCAGGTCTGGTGTGTTTGCATTTTTCCTTACTCTGGAGTTCTCCGGGCAAACAAGAATGGAAGCAAACCCACGGTGTTTTAATCCACCTTTACTGTGGTTTTGGTATGCATTTATTTATGCGGGTTTTTTTCTGGTTAATTGCCTTTTGCTATTTCTTGTGAACACTAAATTCCAGTCTATGACTTAAAAAAACCCCAAACAAACAGAAAAATACAAACCAATACCAAACACAATTAAAGAATCTAAAACCAAAATAAAAATACCCTTAAAACAACAACAAACTCCCCAAAACCCCAAACAAACAAAAAGCAAAACAAACAAACAATCCAAACCAACCCTCAATATTAAAAACAAACAGACACATCACGAAAGCAGGTGCTGCGGGCAGCTCCTGGGCGGTGCCGCCTAACGCCCCGAGAACGCGAAACAGCAGCTCCTGGCGAAGTTTGGCTCCTCTCACGGCCCGTCCGAGCCTCTGTTTCCCGTTGCCGTGGTGACGCTCCCGCGGCAGCAGCGCGCTGCGGGGCTCTCGTCCTCCCCCTGGAGCTCCCGACCGTCCTCTGTTGGCGGATACGGAATTTCAGTGCGGAGGGGCTGCCGGTCTCCAGAGGCAGCCAGAAAGGCAGAGGCGCCGTGAGGAGCTTGACTGAACGACAAGTGAGTTGGTACGTGAAATAGACAGGGGGACCGGAGGAGTGAGGTGCTCTGAGCGCTGGACTACATCTCCCAGCATGCAGAGAGGCGGTGCCGCAGGTCTGACAGGAAGCGCTGATGGGCGGTGCTGCCTCCGGGCGCGATGCCTTTCGGGAGGTGTAGTTTCCTATCCGCCGGGATCTGCTTCTCGCCTTCCCGGCAGAAATGAGCTCCCTGTGCCTGGTCTGTAGGAGCCGGCGAGGGGCAGGGAGCAACGGGTGGAGAAAGGAGGGAGGGGGGGCGTTGACAGGGTACCCGGCTTCCCCCTGCCTGCATCCATCCACAAGATTTTTACTTTAGGGTACATAATTTCTCACTGCTTTCTCTTTATTGTTAAAACTTAATCGAGTGCTTTCTCTATTCTTAGTCTTATTTTCTAATAGCTAATACTTATTTATTGTTCAAAGGGGGTTTTTTGTTTGTTTGTTTTGTTTTGTTTTTTTCTCCTTGGTAGCTATTAGAACTGGGGAAAAAAAATCCTTTTGAGAGAGTAGAGGGCAGGTGGAGGTTTTAAATATTGGAATTTAATAACATTTGCAAAATTATAAGGGGTATCCTGAGGGGGATTCTCTTATCACAAGGTAATGCTTTTCTTCTTTTTTACTTGGTGGTATGGAATGAGGTTTTTAGCCAGCTGTTCAATAAATAACATATGCATGAACTTAGGCTAAATTAGGACTCTCTTTATTTTGGTTCATGCTGTGTTGAAAGGTATTCTTTTATTTTGTGTAGCTTTCAAAACAGATAAGAAGACACTGTGGGAAGTAGAATGTCGGAAGAAGGAATTGAAAAAGAAGTAGAAATTGAATTAGGCAGAATCAGTGTTTCTTCGTTTGGAACAGATGATCCTGACACGGAGGTGTCAGAGGAACCCTCGAGTGACAGTGAGACAGTAAGTATTCAGTGAGCTAAAACTGAAGTGTGTAGTATGAAAGTGGTGTTGGCATTGGAAAGCCCATTTGATGAGCGAACATTTTCCCAACATACTTAATCACCTGAGGATTTCTTCTGAAACGTAGTCTCGGTAGTATTGCTTCATGAAAAATGTAACGTCCAGTGGTGACAAGACAATAGCATTCTTCTTGAGAACATCAGACCTGGAGACTTTGTTTTAGAATCCTCTGAAGCTGGAAGATTTAATGAGATAGATTAAATCAGGATGAATAAACCAATGATTCTTCATTGAAATCTGTATTTTAATCTTACAAGAGACTGATTTAGGAGATTCCTTGTAAGATTTCCAGATACTAATTTCATATAAATAGGTTCTTCAGGTCCTCTTTCTTGGATGACTTCTTATTTTGGGAAGCAGTTTTCCTCTGAAATAAAATCAGTTATTTGGGTCCTTTTCTGCCATTTTAATATTTCAGATGCATAGCAGAGAGGTTGGTTTGTAGGATATTAGGGTAGATAATACTGATCATAAATCATGTTTCATATGACATAGACAAAGGCATTAGTGATAAGTGTGTATGCACTCATATACTGAATGTCAGCAATGTCTACCACAATTTGCACATCTGAGAGAAAGCAGACCATTTTCCCAAAATCTTGACTTTAAAGACAGCCTTTTGAATAGAAAGTTTCTAGGTAATAATGAAAACTGAAGCACTGGTTCTACATGGATACTGTAAACATTAGTAAATTTAAAACTTATTTATTTTGTAAGGAGTCTAAACATTGTAAAGAAAAAGATCCTGTGTCTCATAGGTATTTGCTAATTCTTATCTTATCTTTTTTCTTTAATTCCTTGGTCTAACGCAGTTCAAAACACAATAATTTATTAAAATTTGTTTCTGGAGATAGTGCAAGATACATTACTAAAATTCGATTAGAATGTAATTAAAATTAGAATTATTAATTGTTCAATGGGTGGTAAGACAACAAGCAGAGTGTAGTAATTTAGAAAAATTTTGGTGGAAATTGCTGCTAAATCTCAATCAGTTCTTAGTAGGTGAAGCCAAAACAAGCCTTTATTCTCTTATGTCAAGTATTTATCTCTTTTCGAGCCTGTGAAACAAAAAATGTAGAATATATGTCAAAGGTTGTGTTTTTCTAGTTTTCAGGTGACTTACCAGAATCAGTTCTCTCCTATTTAAACTTTATCAAGAGCAGCAATCAAGATGCTGAAAAGCTTATACTGCAGGACTTAGAAGATGAGCAAAGTACAGGTAAGCATTAATCACAGTTAAAATGTTTGTACACCTCATACTGGCAGTGGAAGTCAGACTTACAAGCATCAGTAAAGTAGTGCCAACTCTTAAGTTTGAACAAGCAGTGAAACCTATTCCATCAGCTTCTGAATGCATGATGAAAATCTCTAGGAATAAAGCCATGCAATGCTATCTTTGTGAAATAACATCTGAGCAGAAATTAAACTTTTCTAAAAACTCATCCAATGCTAAACAAGGCAAGTTGTGAGATTACTCTCTGAGACAGGGTCCAGGCCTGAGTCTTCATGAAAATCTAAAATGAAGTCAATAGGAGCTGAAATGCAGAGTTCAGATACAATTGCCTCCCACAGGATATGTTTAAAGTCTGTCATGAGAGATGCCCAAGCTCGCGTTTGGATGAAATGACCGTTAATTGCCATAAAAATATTGCTGTCAGCTGTGTGACTGAAGCCAAGCTCACAGTGTATATGCCAGAGAGCTGGCACGCTCCATTCCATTACTGCAGTAGGCTTGGTGACCAGAAGTTCAATATTGACTACAAATTTTGGTATCTGAGGAACATCCCTATTTATTCTTTTTTGTAATACAATCTTACTCTTTTTCATTGTTTTTTTAGTTCTTTGTTGATTTTTGACCTATCTGATACAGGTGTTACTGTATTTTTCTGCACAAAAAATGTTCTGCTGTGTTTCATGATGGGGAATTCCCTTTCGTGTTTGCTATCACTGTGTTCTTACAGTATCATTGTGTCTGTTTCTGTTACACACATTTACTGCTTTTAATGTAGAAAAATTATTCCCATACATATTTAAGTAAAACTGGGTGAGAAAGAAAGGAAAAAACCCCCCTTTATTTTAGTTTAAACAAACCAAGTAGATAAACAGTGTAGACCAAAACTGAGCACTAGTAAGGGATTTTCTCTCTGTGAACTAAATTTTTTATTTTTTTTTTCTTTAGGTGACGTTTATGAAGTAGCTTCTTGCTATCTTTCTGAATCAAATCAAGATTCAAAACAATTTAGTGAAAAGGTATTTTATATTTATACAGTATTTATAGTGAACAAAATTCTATTAAATAATCTAGGTAATTTACACTTGTTTTGGTGGCCTCATAAGGAGAACTATAAATGTATTCATTTTTTTTTCTGTCAGACTATCCATAAAGTATTAAGATGAGTTTCTATATAGAATCCTTTAGAATTAGGATATTAACTGTAATAGACCATGTCTATAAGCTTTCAAATTTGAAATAAATTATCTGAGATGCTGAGCACAAAAATCAGCAAAATTAAACAAAACTGAATAATCCTTTATTGCTAATTATTTGCAGAATATTATCTTAATGTTATGCTAGCACGTTTAAGCTTCTCTAATCTTATTTTTATGATGATCATGAAGATGTACTACTATTAATCTTGCTCCTAATATATTCCATTATTTTTTAGAAAATGTAAACATAGTAATCTGTGTACTTTTCAAACACAAATCAAGAGTTGTGAACATGAGTGCTTCTATATTTTCATAGGATTTGACTGAATAACTCGCTGAAGTTTTCTTAGAAAAATGTAAAACTGTATTTAATTTAATAACTTTTAATTTGCTGCCTGGCTTTTATTAGTGAGCACTCTTGCAAACATGATTTTTTGTTCTCAGAAGACCATTGTTTAAAACAGCACAATTACTTCACATGACTTCAGCTGCATTACAAATATTAATATAGGCCTGAAGCATGTGATGAACAGATGATAAATGAGCAGCAATAGATTACTTGCCAGTAAAGAACAATGAAATAAATATAGCAATCCTTGTGCCCATAGTATTATTTTGAAATATTCTTAAAAATTTGCTCTGTAACTAGTTCTTCCCCAGTGTGCACAACAGTATTTATGCATATAGTGCTCCTTTCACAGAAAGTAAAATAAATCTCAAATGCAAGACATTCATTTTTCCAAGTAAAAATATTAAGTGTATTTAAAAACACTTAGAAATATTATGTATTTTGATAAATACTACAATATTTGTTACTCTAGAAAACAATATTTGACTGATGTGTTTGCATTAGTCAATGTGTAAGGATTCCAGTCAGTAGCAAGTTTCACATTGTTGTGCTTATCATATGATAAAAAGCTTATCCTTGTTCTGGGAGATTTTTATGATGTTCTGCTTTTAAATTTTGTTTCTTGTTTTTTTTAAAAACAATTTTATATGTTAGATACTGCTTGAAGTTGAAAATGAAGGCTTGCAGCTTACTACAACACCTGATTATAGTCAGTCCATGAGTAATGAAGTGGTCACTGATGACCACTTTCTTACAGGTAAGCAGGCACATTATTCATTTAGTTGAGTTGATCTTTGACGTATCACTGGTCTCTGCTTTTCTGTTGTCATAAGTATCATAGCATTCTTTTTAGAGAATTTCACATTGCAGTATACAACAGGGCTTGATACTTGATGAATTGGATGAAAACAAACACATTTGCTTTTATCTCATTTCATGATCTCAAAATCATCATAGAAATTAGTATCAAAAAATACCAGTCAAAAAGTAAAGCTGCTCAGAGGCACTAAGTAGGTTCTACTTTGGCCACAGTTTGTTTGTTTGAGGGATTTTTTGTTTTGTTTTGTTTTTTTTTTTAAGTCACATTGGCTGGGAATGTTCCTTTGCTGTGGCCTTTGGATGAGTTGGGCTGGAGCATCAGTGCTAATGGCCTCACTTATAGCCACCAAAGACATCCTGTGAAATCCTGCATAGTATATTTTTAGAATAACCATAGTCAGTAAGTGTGCAGAATAGTAATAAGATGTCTCTGATGGAAAGGACTTGTGCTGGAGTTCTGATTTCCTTGGGATATACATTGCTGGCTATATCATCATAGGATCTTATTCTTGTCAAGTACCTTAAGACTGCTTAGTGTTCCCCACTGCTTACTAAGAAATTAAATAAAATGTTTTCTTGGTTGATTAATAGCTGGTCTTGAAATGAGCATAAGTCTTGCCCATCGTGAATTAGAAGAAAAATGTAGAGCAGCATTTGAGCTTGAAGATGAGAAGATGAAAAAGTGGAAAACTGAGAGAGAATCATGGAAAAAACAGAATGAAGAGGAACGTGCAAGAAAGGTGCAGCATCTGGAGCAATTTGAGGCTGAAAGAATAAAGTTAGATCTTCTTCTTAAGGTAATGAATGATATTAAACCAATCTGTTCCAGCCTGGAATTCCAGCCTGAATTCAAGCTGTAATGTGAAAAAGAGACTACTCTCTCAGACTGTATGACTGTCCTAAACCCTGTCTACTTCTGTTGCTAGTGAGTTGTAAAACATATTTAAGTATAGTCCGTTGGTTTTTGTGGTTTATTTTAATCAACAGTGAATGAATTTGCTGTGCTAAATTTTAAATTATTCCTTAATCTTTGCCTTTACAATTTTTTAATATTGTGAAAACATCAAAAGTACCAGAAATGAGAGTTGTGCTGAAATCAATCACAGATGAAAAATGGTCACTGTACTAATAGAAAATACTTGGCTAGTTTGGACCTCCTACCCCAATTTCACATTTCAATGTTAAAATCTTAATGGAAGTTATCAGAACCAAAATTATTCGGTTCAGCAACGCTGGTGCTGTTCTTCATCTAGGTAAAAGTTACAAAACTTGCTTTCTCTGTCTTTATCTGGTAAACTTACTCAGGCTTCATCTACTGAGTTCTGCCACAACAGATGATGACTCAACACATTGACCAGTTGCACTCTCAGACTATCTAGCCATGTTTTGCTGTAGTGGGTAGAGCATCATAAAGCAAAATGAGCATAAGAACATGAAGAAATATTACTCTCAGATATTATACTTGTGAGGCATCAGAATTTTATTATTTAGCCCAAATAAATGTGTTTTAAAAGGTGCATTAACTCTACATTTTCACTTAACTAATTTGTGGCTTTCTGAAGAGGTGGACACCTTTGATCCATCAAGGTAATTCAACTCATCGGTAGTAAGGAAGGGCTTAGTAAATGAAAATACCTTTGATCTCTGAAGGCCAGTTCAGTGTCTGCTATAGCTCTCTTTTCAAAAGGTCAGAAAAACTGATTCTTGGCTCTTTGCTGTCACAAATCATTTTTGGATGTAGGATGGCTTTCCCTAGAAAAAGAGAGGCATGGCCATATTTAGGCACTTTGATACTGCTGTTGCAGGAGCACTTATTTTGGAGGTGAGAAATAGAATCTAACTTGCCCCATTGCAGAAGGATCTAGATGCCTGGTCTCCTGTTGTCTGAACAGCATTCTTCTGAATGCCCATGAACAGTGCTTAGACACCTGGTATACTTTATGCTCCAAGTTGAAAGTGGTTGCTTATACTACTTTCTTCATATCCTCCATCTTTGATTTGGTTGATGTTTTCCGGTTTCACTAGGAGTTGCATGGTTCTGGATCAGCCTGTTTTTCAGTCACTTATATAACTGACTTTCTGGCTACTAACTTACAGTCTGATTGAGACTTTCTGATTGAGTTTTTTTTGGGCAAGGAGGGAAATGAAATGCTATTTATTTGCAAATAGTGAGAAAGTAGACTTGAACATTCATTTTCCATTGACAAGCAATTTCAGTCAGAAAAAAATTATTTAGCTTTACTGAACAAAATTCCCATTTGAATTATTTTAATATTATCAGTACATACTGGTGCAATTAAAGGGAGATTGTTCATGCTGTTGTTCAGATACGTTTCTGTTTTCTGCCTGTACTTTGAATAGTTTTGTAACTAGTTTTCATCTTCAATAATAGTACAGACCTTGGAGAGGAAGGTGGTAGCTGTTTGTGTCAGTACCAAGATGCTGACTTTCTGAAGGTGTGTGTCTTTCAGTACAAGACCAAATCTACATTACTGATGCAAGTGTTTTGTTGTTTATTTTGATCCACGCACTTGTCAGTTCCATTTCAATTCAGGCGTTCACAAAATTGAATTGTTGGAAAGTCAAGAAGATGAGTGAGATAGGAGAGAAGGTGTTTTGTGTTGTTCTGGGTTTTGTACAGTATTCATTTAAGTTAATTTGTTGCGCAGAAACGCCAGACTGCAATAGAAGATGAGTTACAGAAAGAAAAAGAAGCTTGGAGAGACAAAATAAGGCAACATGAGGTAAGGTTATCAAAAAACTATGACGTTACTGTTATATATTTGAGAATAAATGTTATCATGGAATGGTTAATATACTAGATTCTGTTTGTTAATGATAAGTATGTGTCAATACCTGTGTCATTTTAAAAGTGGTTGAAGTCTATTCTAATTGTTTTGGCCTAGGCGTCAATCATGAAGCTACAGTTGCAAATGGAAGAGGAAAAAAAGGCCTTGGAAGAACAGAAAGCAAAAGACAGACAAGAACTGGCTGAACGACAGACTATAGCAGCTGTGAAAATCCAAGCTAGATTTAGAGCATTTTTAGTCCGTAAAAAATACGCTCCCATTTTAAAACAATGGAAATACGAAATGAGAAAGAAGCAAAAAATATTAGAGGAAATAGAGAGGGAAATGAAAGAAAGAGAGGAAAAACTGAACAGGCAAATGGAAGGAAACAGGTTAAAGAGAGAAGAGGAAAGAAATAGACAAGAAGAACTTGCAAGACAAGAATATTTGAAACAGGTGAGGAGGCATGAGGAATATGAGAAAAAGAAAGCAAGCCTGAGATTGGAAAGAGAAAAACAACTGCAAATAAGAAGAGAAGAACAAAGAAAATTAGAACAAAAAACAGCAGGAGCTGTGATAAGTGAAAATGTAGAAAATAACACAGAAAACATAAAAAAGGATAATAAGACAGAAAATATGAAAGCAATAAGAGAAGAGAATGAGGAACCAAATAAACAAGTAGAGGAATCAAAAGGAAAACATGCTGAAATGATGGATGAAACAAATAATTGGATGATTCCAGTAGAAAGAAATTTGACACCAAGTGTGCTAGGCTCTGAGAAGGAACACTCTTCTCAAGTGAATAATGAGAACTTGTACATTAACTCTGTAACAAAAGTGGAAGAAAATTACTCACAGACCAGCTATCTTGATAAAGCTTCAAATGGTCATATTTCAAAGGATGAATCTCTTAACTTTGGTGCTAATGACATGGTAGAAAATAAGGCAAATTGCATATGCAGCAGCCCACCAAATGTCCAGCCAAATGCTAATAACAGAGAAATTAAAGATCAATTTTCTCAGTATGAAACTATGAAGAAAACTGTATTTCTGATGGAAAATGCTACTGAAGAAGTCAGAGGCACCTGGGACAGTAGTCAAGATGTAGCAGGTTCTTCTAGTAAAGTAATTTTTCCTGATGATATTGAAAAGAAGAGGATAAACTGGATGAACACATGCAAATCTTGGTCTAAAATATATGAAGAAAATCAAAGAAAGCAAGCAACTATAAGAAAAGGACTAAGGAAAAGTTCAGTTAGGAAGATGCCTCCACTAAGTACAGAAAAGATAATTCATGGTGGCCCTTGGAGTACCTTGCAACAGGTAACTATATGAAAGTTTGAGAATGGAATGGGAAGACATGCTGTCACTTCTTTTAATATTTTCTGCTTTGGTATTGTGGCAGAATGCTGTTTATTGCTGAGCAGGAAATAGATGACAATGACTTTTGAATTCCCATGAGAATTGTGGAGCAGACTGGTGTAGTATCAGTCTTCAGATGATTATTAATATTAACCCTTTAACAAGCAAGAGCTCTTACTTTCTCCTAAATTAACAAGGTTTTGCCTTTGTATAAAGGCCCACATTTCAGCTCCTGCTCAACTAGCCCCTTCAAAGTTTTGAGAGGAATAGTTTCTTCTAGAAACAAGATATTACTGATCATCTTATAGATAGTGTTTTGCCATAAAGGACATCTCCTGGTTGCCAGGACTTATTTTTCTTGCCACTTATTAACTTATCATTATATGCTTGCTCTGTGCTGTCATCTTGATATCCATTCTGAGATGGCCTTCTAGGCTATACACACTTCTAGTCTGAACTATTTGTCTGTTCTACACTCATTATTTATGATACTGTGAAAACTATTTATGATTACTGTTTAAAACAGTAGTCATGTTATTTTCATGCTAGCTTCTCCCATTGAACAGATCAAACCTATCATTGCCATGCTTTTCTATATGAAAAGATTACCGTTTGTTGCTTGCATTTTATAAAGCATTAGTGGATTGTAGTTTTGTTCTCTTTTTTTATCTTAAAGAAAATTACCGTAGTATGATGTATAATGAATGTTCGATATACAAAACGTGAGTTTTATTTATCAACAAATGCATGTAGGTCACTACGCTGACACTCGAAGATGTGCCAGCTTGTAGCCTCTCAACCTTATCTGAGTGTTCAAATCTTCAAGTTTTGACTCTGAGGCGCTGTGGACTGGTTGCACTGGAAGGACTAAGTAGCTGCAAAGACCTGAAGTATATCAATGTGGAGGTACCAAGCATATTTGAGTCTTTGTTATAACATAGGGAGAACTGCCAGTTTTGCTCCTTAGTTGATTGTGTAGTTGTGTCCAACTGAATATGTAACTTTTAGACTTAAGAGCATAAATAGCAACAAAATACTACCAAGTGTGAACAAAGTTATACCGGAAGATTTACAGTGCAAATAACCAAAAACAACATGCTGCAAATGATTCAACCTATGCTAAGGAAATATCAGTCTAAGATTAGCATTAGTATAGACCTTCGTTACCTCAGTCTCTGACTGAAGGGTGGGCAGATGCTGTTCACCATAGCAGGTGCTCAGCTGTTGAGCAAGAATAGGTGGAAGGAAGAGACCTTTGCAACATACACCTTAAATACTTGAATATAATTAAAATAAGTAACCTATATGCTCAAGGAATAGTACTTTTAGTGAGTTATACTAGAGGCCTAATATTCAGGTATTCACTACTGCGCAGTGTCTTACATGGCCCTGTTTAATGGCTAAAAAAACTTTTTCTCTGTAATGCATCTTTGTTCCAGAACTTGGCAATTTACATGAAACAGCTTTGTTCACATATTTGATTTAATGTGTTTAAATGACACCATTTTCCAGATGAAAAGACCAAGCACAGCAAATAGTGAAAGAGAAATCTGAGGAAGCATTATTAAAATGGCCTGGGGAAGGGGATGTTTAAAAAGCAGGATCCCTTGGAGAAAGAATATTAGCTTAGAAGACTGTTAATGTTTGTGACCAAAGTACCTCTAAATGCAGACTTTTGCTATTAGTAAAGAGGATTCCAGCAAAATTACAGTTGTCTTCATTAGCATCTAGTAAATATGATGTTTTTATGCAGTTTTTAGTTCAGTCTCCCAGGGTTTTGGGAGGTAGGAGAACATATATGGAAGAGACCACTCTGTTCTTAACTTCTTTTTATGCTTTATTTGTTTCAACTTTGGGCATTTTCAGAGCCAGAATGAAGTTCAAGATATATTATTTTCTATTTCACCAGGACACAAAAGGTTGTTTCTAGGAATCATAATTTTATTTTCCTAATGGAAAAATAAACATGCCCTTACTCCTAGACTAAAATTTAAGATTAAAAAAAAAATAAGCAATGAAGGCAATCTGTTGTATTTTTACTTAGTTCTGCTACTTCACTTCAGATGCTGTTTAATATTCTCATTTTCTTTTCTTGCAGGAGAACAACATTCAGGTAATTGACTGTACAAATCTGGAAAATCTCTGTATTCTCATTCTGAATAAGAACCGTCTTTCATCAGTTTGTGGCTTAGATGGATGCAAAAATCTCCGAAATCTTGAACTTTCCTACAATAGAATCACTCGAATTGGTAAGAAAATTATTCCAATTTGTGTAACAATATTTATGCAGTTTATGTTCAGAATTATACACCTCTTGGATTTAGAGCCAGTCAGATGCTAAGCCCAAGGAGACAGACTTGGGAAAAAGACTTTTAAATAACACTACAAACATGGGTAATACAGTTCTGTGATAAACAGCAAGAGTGTAACAAACAGAAAATGGGAAAGCTTAAAAAATCTCTAGATGTAGAGACCTTGATGAAGATATGATCAATATTTTTTGCTTTGCATATTTTTACAATATGTGTAAATGTTAGTACTCACAAAGAAAATTTTAATACGTGAGATTAAAAGTGCTGGGAAATCAATGTTTGCTGTAAAAGCATATCAGTACTCTAATGAGGAGCAGTAAAATAAAGCAGTTACAAAGTTTTATGTGTATTGTTGTGGCAAATAGTGCTTGATAAGATTCTTATTCAGATTAATCTCATTTGATAAAAATGCCTGCAAGAGTACTGTAAGAATGACATTGTTTTAGGGGATGATATTTAAGGATGTGGCATCCATCTGCAGTGTAATAACTTGATACAGGCCAAGTGGAGTAAAATCCTCTGGTACTTTCTCTTTTGTGTAGTGCACTGTTACAATTACTGAGTCTCTAATGAATTTAAGCGGGTAAATAAATGTTCACAAAAATCATCTTCAAATGTGGGTTTTTTTTCCTCTCTGGAATTGCTTTGAGGAATTTAGGTTAAAACAGATGCATAATACAGGATTTATCTCGTTTCATAACATGTTGAGTAGTTGCACAGAATACATAAAAATGGATTTGTGGGTTATAAAAAGTTAGTATATCCCTTCCATCTGTAAATCTTGCAGGATGTCCCTTAGCAATTTTGGAAGCTCCAGTACTGTAGAGTAAAGCTTATTTACGTTTGTCATATTTAAATTTTAATGACTTATTGTAGGAAATTTATGGCACACTATGATTTCCCTTTTTATTCTTTTCTCCTGTCATTGAAATATATCATCAGTAGGGGAAAAATTAGAGTTACCAAAACCCCCTTAAAAATAGCAGTAAGAGAAATACTCTCAATTATGCTTTTCCCTTAAGAATACATGATCACAAATTAAATAATTGTGACAGTAGCACACCAAAGTTGACTGCATATGTTTGTATTTTGTGGATGAATCCTTTGTTTAAAAATTTTCATGCACAAAAAGTAGCATTTTGACTCAAGTCTTTGAATACGCTTCTGTAGGGTGTCTATAGTGCCTTAGAATGCTGGGTAAGATCATGGCAGCTTGAAGAATAGCAATGCATAACCATGGATGGTCATAAATGCTACCTTCAATATACTCTTTTTAAGACATCACAGAGAGGATTTTTTTATCAGACACCTTTTTAGTTTTGGTTTTGTTGTTCGAGGGTTTTGTTTTGTTTTTTTTTTTTTATTTTTATGTTTGCTGTCAGCTTTCACTCTTGTTAGTTGTCTTTGTCACACATAGAAGTGACTGCAAAACTCCATCAATAGCTGAGTCCCTAGCTAGCAGACTTCAGCTGCACTTTGCAAATTGCTGAGAACTTATATAAAGGTTCTCCTTGAATCTTGCTAAAACCATGTCAACAAAATGCTTTTTCTATGGCTGCTATAACTTTTGGTTGTTGCATCGTATGTGAAACACACAATATTTCCTGGAAAAGTGAAGAAGACTTTCATGCTTGTATTTAATTCTGCATGTGGGCAGAAGAACCAGTAAAATACCATCTGTTTGTATCACATTATTCTCTCTTGTGTGTTTTCTGTTGGACTGCACTTGATAATTCAAGAATGTTCTGAATGACATTCAGGGGAGGAAGAGCAAAAAAAGCTGCTTTGTCGTGCATGCAGAGAAGGAAATTTCCAGATTCTGTTTTACCTGCTTATTGTATGTGCAGTCTCTCTTCTCAGCCCCACTCCAGGCTCTTAGAGTGCTTTTAAATTTTCCAGTACTGCTAAGCCGGTAACTGAAAAGTGGAGATTTAAGAGTTGCCCTTATGAGGACGTCTTGGGAGAGTCAACACACAACAACACGAAAGTGTTTCTGAAACCACTAGATGGTGCTGGTTCCTTTTTTATTTTTATCCAAGCAGAAAAGAAAAATACAGCCCAAGATCTTGCAGTCAGGATAGTATGTCATGGGCATGTTTGAATTTTTTCAGAATAATTAAAGATTTGTATATTTATTTACTAAAGCACGATTTTGAAGTTACATTGTAGGGACGTGTGTTATATTTAAGACAATATCACTTTAATGTCAGATGATGGCATGATTTTCACTAAGTGCTTTCCATTTTTAAATTAAAATTATTGGAACATGTATATTGGGAATTTTAAAAATATACTGCTGTTTCGGTATTTCATTTTTTGCTTCAGTTTTCTCCTTATCATTTGTTTTCATTTTAAGTCCTCTTCTGTATTATCAATACTCTATGGTGCAAACTGATCTTTGGTTTCATAATCTAGTTTATTTTCAGAGGACAATCACAAAAAGATTCATTGTTGTAAAGCTCATCCAGCTTCCTTTGAGGAACTTGTGAAATTTTGAGTGAGATAAAGAGGAGACAAAGTGTTCCCTCAAATAATCCTAAATTAACTAAATTGTCTAAGAATTTTCTAAGAATACATGAAGCAGAAGTAAAATCAGAAATTCCTTATTTTAGAAATGCTTTGTAAAGGATATCCCTTCAAAGGAATTTTCTACTACAGAGATACAGAAAAGCTGCTTAGACCTGTAGCAAGTTAGATGGATCATGGCCATTGCATGTGTAAGACTATGGGAAGACAATATGACTTTTGCTGTTGTAAGGATGATTTGGGTTACATTCTGTGGAAGAAACAGATGCTGATGGGAATTCCTTTGCATTTCTTTTGTGTGTAGAGATTGCATGCTCTTTAATGTAGATGGCAGGAGTAAATTTGTTGAGAGTGGAATGGCTGTAGTAGTACAGCTTTGTTCTTAAGGGCACTAAATTTTCTTTATAAATTTCTTAATTAAAAATATTGTCATCATTCCTTAAACAAGACTTATTTAAATAATAGTGGTGGTACTGGCCTAAGTTTTAATGCAATTTTTCTAACCTTTCTGATAAATTAAAAAAAATTTAAAAATTAAATAATAAAAAATTAACTTTTAAACATAGTGTTTTCATTCTGATGCATGATTTTAAGAGGGCTGTTAGCATTTCACAGGGTTTAGAGCAGTTGTAAAGTGGTTAAAGCATAGTAAGTACAGTTTATCACTAAGAGAATGTTCTCTTCCAACAGAAGTACCAAAGAGATTATAAACTGTTACTATTGATTGATTAATTAACAGGATCAGAAATCTGTGAACCATATGCACTGTATATGTGTTAGGGTCAAAATACAGTAATTCTTTTTAAACCCTGTACAGAAGTAATATTCATTGTTATGTCAGAGAATGTACAGAAAATACAAAGTTTTCTTAGTACTTGAACAACAAGAAATTTTTATTTCATTGTGTCTTAAATCTTGAATTTTCAGGTGGTCTGGAGTCACTGAAAAATCTTCAACAATTAATTGTGGATCATAATCAGTTAATCAGCACAAAAGGTCTTTGTGAGGCACCTACTCTCATTCATCTAGACTGCTCTTTCAATCACCTCGCACAAGTTGAAGACATTGAGACTTGTGGCCTACTTCAAGTTTTGAAGTTGCAAGGCAATAATCTCCAGGAGGTAAAAGCTTTGGATTTAGCGGCTGTTGTGCATACATCTTTGCTAAGTCACATTTTTCAGCATTCTGAGCTTGTGATCTTTGATTGGTGTGGGATGTTTCATGCTCTTGGGTAAGATTTTTTTTTCCTTTATCAGAGGGTGATTTTTCAAAGATACAAATGGCTAGCAGTTAATTGTTTTCTTACTCCCAAGTCCTTGAAAAATTGTGTAATCTCAGTGATTATGGTTCCTCCTTCATGTATAGCATCTAGTTTTCAGTTCGTATTATATGATTCTGATTTTGTTTAAAATGTAACAAAAGATTATTATTACTTATAGGTCCTGATATAATAGTAAGATAATTATATCAGGCTAGTAATAATGATATAATTATCATTACATATAAGTAATTGCTTCTTACTTGTATGTAATGATAATATAATTATTATCACCCTGATGATAATCATGCTTATTTAATGTGTGCTGATGCTCCAAAACTTGAGATTTGTGCTGCAGCATTTAAAATAGGAAAGTTGTTTGCTAAATGTATGCTTAATCACATTTACTAACAGTTATTCTCCTATGAATTCAAGAGGTGAAAAGCGTTGTCAGTAAGCAGCAAATAACTGCATGAATAAAATAGCAAGGCTGTGACTCTTGGACTCTTGAATTTTTTTTTCTTCAATTTCTTATGTGGACTATTCAGGTGTGATAGAAAATATTAGAAAGTATATGTATATATATATATATATATACTGATTATAGAGATTATGATATATAATCCGATATATAGAGATTATGTGTGACCACTGGTACATACATAATAAGGAAATGATACATGTGTCCAAAATGTGATGTGTGTTGTATTTAGTAATGATTTATGAAAAGCATCTGGTAAGCATTCCGTTGTTGTTTCTCTGATTTATATTAATCTTAAATAACTGTCTCCTTTCTATTTAGCTTCCAAGACTGGAAAATCATGTTCTCTTAAGAGAACTATATTTGGATGACAATAGCATTTCTTCTATGAGAATGCTTTCTTTGTATTGGCTGCCTCTATTGCAGATTCTTTCGCTGTCTCAAAATAGGTAAGTAAGAAACATTCTTCCACTTACAGGGCTGATCCAGAGGAATTTACTAACATAACCCTGGTCTGAAAAGTATAATTCTCAGTATGGTTGAAATTTCACTATCTTTTTGGATATTCTTTAAAAATAAAAATATGTGGTTGTTATGTAATTATATTGGCTACCTCTATCCAGGAAAATTTGAAACAGCATTAACTATGAAATGAATTCTTTTCTTTTAGATGTTATGTAAAAATGATTCTTGAACATTGTGGCATTATTAAAACCATGGTGGGTTTCTTTCTTTCTTTAGCAATTGTTTCTAGAATATGTCTGTCAAACTTCATTTTTCACAGCTAGCTTATTCAAAACAGACTTTGAAGGCTAAGTTAAGGGCAAGTACTAGAGTTAGAAAGGACAAATAAGCATGTTTTTATTTTACATACATATGTTAATACCCTCCAAAACAAGTATATTTGCTTTAATTTTTCACTCTTATGGTTCTGTTTAAAAGGTATAAAACAAAGAAGGATTGAGACAAGCAGTGTAAAACTGGATCATGCACTCAAGTACTCTGTAATTAGTTTTCTGTCTGTTTTCTAAGATAATCTATACATATTTAGAGGTAGAATGCCCAGATATCCTGGATTAAAAATCTTTATTTTTGCCACCCTCTTTTTTCTCAATTTAAATTCTGCTAAAAATACTTGAAACATTTATTAGAATTTGTAATGTTATCATTTTGTTCTGAACAAGACTGATCTCAGCTTAACCAACAGAATACTACATACCATCTATAGAATTACACTCTCAAATAATTACTTCGTTCTCCTGTTGGTGAATAGATGTTTTTAAAGGGTGATTCATCTGCCATTTTTAGCTGCTTGCTTTGAGACTAATCATAGCCTAAAAGTGCCTGTTCATCTTCATTGACTAGTAAAAAATCAATATGACCACTTCATGTGTAGGTGTCTACATCTGAACAGAGAAATCGCATCCTATGTGACATTTAGTTCAGCAGAGCCAATTGTATCTGGGAGCCTGTGGGAAAAAAGATGTGTAAGACTGAGTCCTGTTATTATAAGCAATGTCCTTCATGGAAATTGAATCTTATTTAAGTATATACAGCGTATATTTTTATATAATTTTCAGATTGTTTTCATAACATCTCTAGTGAAATCCTGTTCATGGAGACTCTTGGATGTAAATAAAATATCTACAGAATCTAGTCTTCAAGTTCTTGCTCAGGCTTTGAGGGTTTGGGATTTTTTGTTCCATTATTAATTCTTCTGGAGTTTGGAGAAAGTGCTTCCTGCCTGTGATTAAGCAAGAGCATTATATGTTAAGCATTAGATTTTGAGTCACACCGCTTGATTTAATTCTTGTTCTTAGCTATTTTTTTTCCTTGTCCTGTTTAGCTTTTATGTGGAGCACACAATAATGTGACTCTATATTCTTGTAGTTTCTTCTTCCTTCCATCTTCCTATCCTGTATATAATAAAGCATTTGCAAAACTCCTTGAAGATCTCATATGCCTGCCAGGGACTTGTGAGCACAGTCTCAGGGATAGCTTGAATGCAGCCTCTGGATTTCAGTTGTGCTGGACTGGCCATGTAGATGTACCTTAAGTCACTTATCCCATCATCTTACAGTTTTTAATGTCCATTGTAGTGCTTACTCTGGTTTTCCAGTAGCCAAGCAGAGATGCAGTGTTTGGTCTGCTGAGTTCCTTTGGCTGGGCTGTGGGAAAAGAACATATTTTTGCATCAACAGACTGGACGTGCTGAAATTAAGTATACATCTTGTCCCCAAACAATTTGCCTTCTTTCCATGATGTATCTGTAGCTTATGGCAAATCTTTGTGACAAACAGGACAAGATAGCTTTAAATTCATGTTAAAAGCCTCAAAATTCCTGGCATTTCAGTAGCCTGCTCTGTTACACTCACTTTATGTACACTTATAAGCAGCTCCATATGTGTGTGCTATAGCATAAGTAACTTGATGTTCTATAGAAACAGTGAATGTAATGGAGTAAGCTGTTGAAAGAAAAGCTGTTTCTTTACTTTTATCCTACAGCCAGTGCAATTTTGTGAATTTTTTCCAAGTGTACACTGAGTGCCATTTCCTCTTCACTGACTGCAGGAAGCCAATATAATGATAATGCTATGAATCTGTATTCTTTTTGAAAATGAAATACTGTGAAAAGAAAATTCTTACACTAATTTGCAGGACGTTTTTATTCCTGAGATGCTTTGTCTGCATCATAAACCAGAAATTGTCAAAGGTAAAACTCCAGAAATTACTTGTTTTAAATTGTTTTAAACCTACAGTGTAACAAGGAAGTAAAATAGGTAGCGATTAACTCCTTCAAATGGAAAAAAGACAGCTATTTCATCACTTCTGCTTTTATTAAGTGTTTTATTCTGGCATTTACATACAAAGCATATTCCTGATCAAGGCACAATTAACCAAAGACAATGTTGACTATTCTCTTGACTTGTTTTCTGCAAAATTTGAACTATGAAGATCCATGGTCTATTTTATAGCAGCTGAGGACACAACTGTTTAAGTTAGTTTAAAAAAGGGACGTATTCTTTTTTTTTTCTCTTGTGGATAAAGATTTAGGTGTAGGAGAAAACAACCTTGTCCTTGTGTAAAATTAATAAATTTTTAATATGTGTTGAGTGTTCATGTGGCATTTATATTTATATGTAATCCCATTTAATTATGCAATTTACTAGTTAATGTCTTTTTCATCTAAAAGTTTAACAGTGAGTTTCTAAATGTGCTGTTCAGGTAGCCATTTTTTTCAACTTCAAGGTAGACAAAATCCTTCCTAACATTTCTGTTTCCATGTGTTATTAATAAGACAAAATTCTTTTCTTTGCTATCTCTTGCTTTTCACTAAGATAACCTAAGTGAGATAGATAAAATTTTAATATTTAAAAAAATGCAGTCTTCTGCAAAAGTTCCTTTACATTTTGGGAAAATTGTTTGGCCTTAATCAAATTTGTTGTGAATATGTCGCTCTCATAGTTCTGCATATAGATGCATATTATTTCTAAAAGACTTATAACAGAAATGCTAAAAAGTTGGTTAAGTTCTTTATTATCATGCTTTGTTCTCTCAACTTAAATATATATGGTGTCTGTGTTTTTAAATGAATTTCTCAGATACTAGAGTTGAGCTTTTTGCAAGCTCAAGACGTTTTGAGAATTTGACCACTTTTCCAGAATTATCATGACTAATCTAAATGTCATTAAATGTTGAAATAAGTCATTCATGTAAAAAGCTATACTGATATCTAGTGGTTTTCTCCATCCTATCCTTACCACTCTAGATTTTTAAAATAATTTTCAGTAATTCTTTACTGGTGTTAAGTTTAAGTATGTGGCATTATGGGTAATGTACTTGAAGTACTGCCTACTAAAATGTTCAAGAAGCAAAGTGGGTACCTGACAGATTTCCTATCTTCTGTGTATTTACTGCTCATAAATATGGTGATTATTGCAAACTTAACTGTCTTTAATTTAAGGAATGAAAAAGAAATCTGTTTTTTACCTAAAGATCTAGATTATGATAAATTTATTTTAGTTATTTTGCCCTGCTTCCTGCTTACCACTTATAAACATCAATGCTAATTTTTCTGGGGAAAAGCAGTTGCATGGCAGGATTTAGTCCATCTTGAGCGGTAAATGTTATTTATGTTCAGAAACACAATCTTTATTTTCTCTGATGCATACTTGCAACTATTCTTACATCTCGTTTTCTGATATAGCCACATAAACTACATAAACTCTATCTCTGACCTGTTCTGCCAGAGCCTTAAATTGGAGCAGAAAAAGGAAGCTATAGCTTGCTTTTTTGTGAATATCTTTTACTTTTGTGTCTTCTTTGTAATTTATATCTCTCTTATGCCCAGGGCTAATGTGACAAGGTCAAGTAGTATTAAGTTTTCAGTAATGTCCTTTGTCTTTCTGGTTTGAATTTTCTTAGGAAAAAAATTAACAAAGAATGTCGGTAAAGGGAAAGCTATAGAATGACGGAGAAATGTTTTAACTCTCCTAATGCCAACGGCAGGCAAGGACAGTCCAGTAGACAAGTCCTAATTCATCACAGCATATGCTGATAAAGATCCAGAGAACTCATTATAAATAAAAACTCTGAATTGTCTTTTATGCAAAATATGATGCTTGTTTTCTGAATATATGAATCTATAGTCATGAATTTTCAGTTTTTGCAGCCATACTATTAGCCAGTAATAGCTATGATGATATTTCCTATCAATGTTAAATATATTTATGTGCTATTGACATATGATGGGAAATTAAAATGATAAAATTTGTAGTACTAGGTACAGAGCTACATGTAAGGCTTAATGCATTATAGAGTCAATAATTGCTCATAGTTATTTGATTCCATGGAAAACTTCCATAGCATAAAGGAAATAGAACTAAGTTGGATTAGAACCAGGACAACTTTATGATGTAGTTTGAGAAAGAAATGGAGGTATAGTGGCACATACTCTGTTATCTTTATGTCTGTTCCTCTGAATTTAATCTTAAAATGTTAGGTTGTCATATAGAAATACTTCTCAGCTGAATGTGGAAAATATTTTTATTTCTGTTTTGAATTTGGTTGTATTTGTAATAAGATTAAATAATCTACAACCAACATTTAATCCATAATTAGTGCACTAGAGGAAAATTCAGCTCTGCCTTTCAGTTGTAAAGCCTGTGCTGGAAACACAATGTAGTCATACATTTCAGCAAATAAGATGCATTTTTGTCTCTCAACAATTTTGAGTACATTTCATTTTTTTTTTGTAGTGTCATATTTCAGACAAAAAAAATTCTGGTTTATACTTCTCAAAAGCACTACACCCTCAGAAAATACTACTTTTTGTGAAAATTAGCAGTCACAAATTGACCACATGGAGTGCCATTTCTGTTACCATTCTCTTGTTATGCCAGGGCCTTGCCCTTACAGGGATGAAACGTTACCTAATCATATATTTCTTTAAAAAAGGTATAGTTGGTTAGCGTGTGCTTAAACATTCTAGCTTTAGTTGATAATTTGGATTCTTTGCATCTTGATTTTTACCTTTTCCTGCCTCTTTCATATTTAATATAAGCCAAGATAAACTTTAATCTGAAAGTTAGTATTTGACAATAGCCTGGCAGCTGAACAAACCATTCAACATTCATTCCTGCTTCAATGAAAGTTTGTAAGCAAAGAAATAACGCTGAGCCTTAATCCTTTTGTAGTAGCAATAACACACGTCTTACAGTCCAAATCCCTTTGTATAGATGAATGTCAACTCATTTTCTTTACATTTACTCTTCAATACTGCAAACAAGAATTTTGTCTTGTCTTTACTACTGCTTTACTTCATTATTGCTCAAGAAGAGCTCTGATAATGCAAGAAGAGCAAGTCCATACCCAATTCCATAACTGTCTCACTAATCAGAACCTATTTGACACAATCTGACAGAAGTAGTAAGACAGAGGAAGCACTAAAAATATATTACAGGATAGTGCAGTCTTGACCTGTTGAAAAATACATCCATGACAAGTAGATCCTAGTTTTAGGATCTAGGAAGTTATGTGCTGATTGGAGAAGAGAAACAACCTGATAAGAAGTTGAGAAATGAGGAAAGAGAAAAGAAGCCAAACAATTTTTAATTTTTTTTTCCTCCAGAATCAGGACTTTTTGTTAGTACAATTCTAGTTATGGTGCCTAAAGAAAAGCCAGGTGGGTTGTGTAAATTTTATAAGACCTCAGATCTTCAGCACGAAATGCAGGGAACAGAATGAAATATTTATCAGATAAAAACTCATTAATGAGAAAATACTAAAAACTGAGGTGCTGAGAAAACTAAGAAATATGTTCAAGTTAAAATTTCAGTAATTAGTCCTAGCATCTTGGATAGATAAATGGGCATTTTCTTACATAAATAAGTAAATTGTTGTACCTGCAAAAGATTCTGGTGCCTTTCTATTTATGAACTACTGTTTAAATTTAATTTTTTAAAAAATCTTTTCTGTTTTGTTCTTAGATTAACTGAACTTGTGCCTTTAAATTCATTTCTGTTTTTGGAAAAGCTAGATGTCAAAAATAACTGCTTGTCAGGTGAGTTGTGTTAAAAAAAACCAAACCCATTCAAATAGGAACTTCGTGGTTAAATTATAAACTGATTTGAATGGGACTATTCCCATATGTTTCTAAGAGACATTTATATGGAAAATATACAAATGTTTTCCAAACATGAATGTTATAGATATTAATTAAAACTACATTGTATAGATAGCAGTCTTGCTTTTAGAACTGCGTGATGTTGGAACTTTTTACTTTCATGTAAGCATTTATGGGAAATAAGATGGTTCTGCATTCAGACATATTTAGGTTTCTTTCTGCTACACTACAGATGTTAAAGATGTCCATTCATGGTTTAGTGGCTGCCATAAACTAAAGGAGTTGTCACTGAGTGGGAATCCTTTTCTACTAGAAAAGAACTGGAGGTAAGAAAAATACTTTAATTTGCTAAATCAAAAATCAAAATCAGACAACAGATTGTTGTATGTATCTTGCTTAAATAGGAAACATTCCCACATATAGTCTGAAAAGTCTCACTGCTGTGACAGGTTCACATTGCACATAGCTGGTGAAAGGGTAGTGTCTGTTAGAAGAAAAAGTCAGGATGAATGTTTGGGTTTACCTTAGTAATTGAAAATTAGCCTTTTTTTATGCTTCTTCAAAATCCTAATCTCTACATCAAAAATTAGTAGCTCTTATAATTATGAAAGAGATGTAAGAGTAATGCTGTCATTGTCCCTTCAGTGGTGTATAATACTGGAATAAAGATCTGAAAAATCAAAGAGCTAGTTACTAGAGATTATGATATGTCTCTCTGTAAAAAATGAGTAGGGTAGAAAAGAAACTTGACGTACGAAATGTTATGCAGTTACTATGATTCCTGAAATGAGCAGTTATATGGGTTTGTAAACTGTAGGAGTAAAATTGCAAATGAATAGATTTTTTTGGTATAATTTTTTGCGTATTAGCTATAGTACTTGACGTGTGATCTCACTAGTGCCAAGTACAGGGATATGATCAGTGCCCAAGTCCTGCTGTCCACTATAAAACCTAAAAAACCAAAACCACCCATACATTTATATCTTCTATTTGAAGACTTTTGTACAAATTTAGGATAACTAATCAAAAGAAAAAACTCACTATTTCAAACTTTTAGTTAGAAGTGTTTGAGTAGTTTAAAAGATAGCTGTGCAAGTACATTCTTGATTGGTTTATTTGATTTTTTTAATGAACAGACTTATTTGCACCCCATGGTTCCTGCAGGTAATTTCATTCATAAAATTCTGTGACTGTGACAATATTTTAAATTTCCACTTCCATTGTTTGAATTCCCTCTATTTTACAAAAGTAAGTGTTATTTCACTTGTAACTCGGAAGGAAAAGCTTTCTAAATTGAAATTTAACTATGAGAACTGACACTTTAAATTTCTTAAACCAATAGAGCTTTTATGATTAGACAAGAGATTAATTTGTCTAAAGGATTTAAAGTATGGGATACTATGAAATATGGATTTGCTGAATACAGCATTGACTGTAACTTCAGACAATATGTCCCAATGAACTTTACATAACCCCTTGATACCAACAGAGGAATTAGTTGTAAAATTTCCCAATCGGTTTTGTACTTTCATGTCCAGCCAGCGATAACACCAACAAAAGTGAAGTAGTAAGAAATCTCTTTCTAAAAATTAAACCCTGGGATCAGTCTGAGTACTCCTAGGGGAATATGTTTCAATGTTGTAATGATTAATAGAGCCTCTTAAGTGACAAAATATTCACCAGGAAGTTTTCACTAAATGAAATATTGACTCAGCCCTTCACCAGGAGGAATCCAGCTGGAAAAATCAGTGTTGAGATCCCAGAGCTCTAAGAGACAAAACTTCCATCATTGATCAACTTTGATATGTCACTGTTTTGTTGTATTGCTATTCAACATCAGCTTTGCTAATTTCTCTCTATGTTCAGGAACTGTTGATCTAAATCCATAATTTTATTCCAAATGTACTTCAGATGGTCTTTGTAAAAGCAGTTAG
>VZSR01001477.1:1783755-1874356 GCA_013398615.1 Brachypodius melanocephalos
GGGAAGGAAAGTTTTCTATTTGCAAAAAATGATGTTCTAATCTGTTATTTGGAATATTATAACACAGTCATAGAAACTTTTTCTAGTTTTAAACTTAGTGTATGTTGTCTGAGCTGAGTAGTAGTCCTTTACCTTCACAGGGAAGAGTCAGGGAGTTCCAAAATTTTGAAAACAATACTATCTTTTTCAATAATAGGGGGATTTACAGCCTACAATTAGTATTCTTTCAAGACTTTGTGTTACTTAAAACTGAGTTAGTGAAAGTATTGAGAGTTGATATAATTTTGCAGTCTCAAAACTTTCAACAAATTTGGTCTGGTACAAGAAATGTGTGAACCAAGATTGCAGTACCATCTTACATCTCTCAATAACATAAATGAGACTGCATTGCTGATACATTTTAATTTTTTTTTTGTTGGTATTGTTGTTAGGTTAAGTTACTTGTACATATTTTTTCTTACATCAGTGACCACAGCTGTCCTTTTTATAGCAAGGGAATTTCGTCTTTGCTCTCATTCCTTTCACTGACCCAAATTCAGTATTTCAAAAGTAGATTTTTTTTCCTGTCAGGCATACCAAATAGAATGTCAGTCAGTATATGTGGTATAGGCAAGTGATAAAGGGAGTAGAGTTGGCAAGGTTTAGTATTTTGTGCAGTTTTAAAATTTAAGATTTTTGATGTGGCAACAAAATCAGTATTGTATCTTAATCCTGTGGCTTAGTTTGCTATGTTGCCTATTAATCAAATGAATTACAGGTTCCTGTGCATGAGGGTGTCAAATCTTCCTGTTAAGGTTTGTGTAGGTAAAATTCCAGCTCTAGTGATTTGAGACTGTTGCCACCGACTTTCTTGGTGTCAGTATTTCAGCAGTACTCTTTATACCAATGAAGTATTAAGTAGTCTTGCTATGTTCTGTTTTATTCTTTGTATTATTTAGTTTAAGTATAAATTCTTAGTTAATATGTTATCATATGAAATAAGGACAAATATATGCAAACATCTAGAGAACTATCTGTATTGTTACATGATTGTATCAATAAAATGAGTATTTTAGCATAAGGATTTTTTAAAAAAACTAACTATATTTTTTTTTCCTAAGGTCTTCTGTGTTGGAGGTTCTTCCTAGTTTACATTTGCTTGATGATGAAATCTTAACCCATCATACTTTACCCACAACTGAAAGAATCAAAGCATCAGAATTAGGAACTTTTCTGGAACTTTGTCAAGTTCAAATTGAAGAAAATATTCAACTGAAAAAAAAGGCTGCTGAATTGGGGTATGTATTTATGTGGATATAAATTGCATTCAGAAATTTTTTTTTATATATATTGTTACTGAAGTTCTTGTTGACATATGAATTTTACTTAGGGTTTTTGCCTGGAAATGTATTAGAGTAAGAAAGAGATTAGAATCTTTGCCTTCAGAGCAAAGTCTGTTTCAGACAGATATTAAGTTATGAGGGCATTGAGTTTTGTTTTTTTAAGTTTGAGAAAACAGGTGGTTCAAAACCTGCAGTTAGTAGTAGTTAAATTAATTCGTACACACAACATAGTACAGTGCTATGCAGGATTGTGGGCTAAATCCTGAAAATTGTATAATCATATTAACATGATTTCCAATTTTAATCAAATCTAATTTGGCTGTTAGTACAATATGCTCTATTTTTATTTCTGCATTTGTTTTCCATGTGTAAGTTATTCACATTCTAAATAATCGCAAAAGATTTGACCTATCTTCTCTTAAGGTGGTGAATTAGATGGATCTGTTTTCAGGTCTTTAATTTTGTCATACTTGCTACCTTTATGACTGTTACCAAGGTTAGTTGTCCGCTAACTTCAGCTGAGACCATGCAAGTGGTAATTTATCACTTACATATGCTATGTTTTAACTGTTTTGTAATATCTAAATATCTCAAACTTCTGCACTTGGTAATATTTCAATGTTTTCCCTTTCATAGTTCCTTTTCATTTTTCAGCAGGTTCAGAAAATCCTTATAGTCCTTTGAATATCCAACTTATGTTTTAATTTTTGGAAAAGTAGTTTTATTGATTCTGCCAGGTACTGAACATTATCCTAGAGCAGGTGAAGCACGTGTTGTTTTACATTGTTTTAGTTTGAACTTTGCTTTGCATACTTTGTTAGTTCAGGTAAAGTTCCTACATTTTTTTTCAGAATCTATCTATTTTGTGTTTGCATATAAGCCTGTGTATCCATGTTATCTTGTTTACTAGCTAACAGTTTATTACATTGTTGTATTATTGCAGCTTTTATTAGGCTGCAATAAAATCTTCATAGCTCAGAATCAGATTAACTTGAAAAGAGGTTTGTATTAAAAATTAGATGGAAATTGGTTGGGAGAAATTGTGTAGTGCGTTTTTCTATGATGTAATGTGTAAGTGGCTCCTAAAAGTCATATGTTTCTCTATTAAACCGTCAAGATATGTCTTCTCCACTTCTGTGAATTTTTGCTTCTGGTTTGCAGGTGAGAAGCTGATATTTCCTAATCTATTTACCATCCTGAAATTGTGTTGTCTCCTTCCTTTTTCATAAAAGAAAATAATGCTCTCCTTTTCTATGATTGAGAAAATTTTTCCATGTCTGATATTTAGACATTTCATCATTATTGTTTTTTCAGAAAAAACCCCAGTTTATAATTAGGATATGGCTTGTGAGCAAACTGTAGTAGAATCTAAGGACCTTACTTTTATATACATTTCTGCAGGATGGTAAAAAAATGAGAGGAAAAGATGATATTCCTAATTTTTTTTTTTATTCTACATGAATTGACGTAAGAAAGATAAATAAGAAATGAGTTGTCAGGCTCATTAATTATGAACAGTATGTGGCTCATGCTTTTTTTTGGAAGCTGACTTGTACTACTACTGTCTTATCAAAGACTAGGAGCAGGAGATGATGGAGTGCACACTTACTACACTTGCAGACCACAAATATTTAAAAGCAACTGTTGAGGGGAGGGCTACAGAATCAGACATAGGCAAGATGGGAGGACAGGTCATCAGGAATCTTGTAAATTCAACAAGATGCAAAATTCTTTATCCAGGAAGGGGGTAAAGAAAGGAGGCCTTCTGCCCACTCCCAGACTGCTTGCTGAGTGGTAGAGAGAAAGCCTTGACTCTGTCCAAGCACTGTTCAGCAAAACATTACTGTTTTAGCAATGGAGTTTTGGTCATAAATCTAAACCACAGCATTGTATGAGCAACGGTAATGGGAATTAATTCATTCCAGCCAGAGAGAGTACAACTGGACATAAGGAAAATCCTTTTCAGGGCAGGAGAGTGATGAATTGCAATAGGCTGCCCAGAGTGGTTGTACAGTTTTGTTCTTGGAGATTTCCAAGAACTGGCTGGATGAAAACCTAAGCAGCCTGGTCTGATTTGAGAGCTAACCCAGCTTTGAAGCAGAAGGTTGAACCACAGACCTTCCTGAGGTTCCTTCAACTGAGAATTTTTCTATGATTCTATGTAAATTTTGAAAGAGAAATATTTGAAAGACCCTGCAGATGTTTGGGAAGAACAGTAGTGGAAGAGGTGGTTGTGTAAACATCTCTTCTTTCCTGAACGTATGGTTTGGGTAGGAAGGAGGGTGGGGAGTGCAGAGGAGGGAGGATTGTGGATTTTCTAAGCTTTTGAGAACTCATTTGTGATCTTTTAAATTGGTAACCATGACATGATTGAAGCATCTTGTATCAAATCTGGTCTTAAAATTAATTTCTTGTGTATTAAAGCCATCTATCTTTTATTTTGACTGAACTAAAATTTATGGATGACTTGAAAACCATTGCAAACTGCAGTTCATAAAAGGAACTCTAAACAACTTGTTCGTATATAAGCCTTAGTGGCATAGCTATTGTATGTACATATTGCAAAATACTTTGACTGAATTAATGTGACATTGCTAAACAACAGGCCAACAATAGAGCAAACTTCTTTCTGTTTCACATCTTGCTAAGTTATGAGCCCCTGTAGGTGCGACCTCAAGTATGTAAGCTGCCAAAAGTAATCACTGCTGGCTTCCCTAATCTGTTTCATACACCACTGCTGCCCAGTTAAATTCTCTGTGCTGTTTCTTCCCAAAACTTCTCTGTTGTTACCATGCTTAAGAATAAAACTGACTTTAAAATTGAATTTATCTGTTATACTAAACGTTTTCTGTCACATAACCTTTAGATGACTTGTGATAAGTAATCATGTTAAAAATATGGTAGCTGTGCTGCAGCAATTTGTTTTCGGCCATCAGATTTGCAGTTGTCTGGCTAGTGGAACTTGAACTTTAAAAATACTATATGTATATTACAGTATATACAGGAATTTCATAAATGGTATGACAAGGAGAGAATATGTCAACAGCAGCCTGTTTCATGTTTGTAAGGGACTTTGGTAAAATGCAGTTCAACATCAGTAATGATACTTACTAAAGTTTCCTTTAAGACATTAGATTTTACCCCACAATATTGCAAACAAAAATTTGCATAAATTGAGGTATACTATTTTAATATTCCATATAATATAATTATGAAAGTCACAGTAGGGAAAAACATGATATTAAGCAAGGTTTTAACTAGCACACACTAGAATATGAAGAAATAGAAAATTAAATCTGGCTTAACTGCAAGGCCAGGAGAAAACTGCCATTCTTGATCAGAACTGGCTTGCTTTTTTCCAAGCCTGTCCCTTTTGCCTCTGACAGATTTGTTCTGCTGACTTTTCCAGATTTGCTGTCTCATTCTGACAAAATTATGCTCTTTAAATAACCAGGCAGCCATTGCAGGTGTGATTGCAGTAGAAAATTCTATACAAAATGTGTTAGCTTAGCTCTACATGCAAGTCTCTGCCACCGCTTTAAATTTCTTAAATAGCAATATTTTTGCTGATTTAAACTCCACTGGAAGGCCTTTAAGCAATAATTTGTCCTTTTCTGTATCTGTTAAGTCAGCCTGTGCATGGATCCTTATGCTGTCTAGGTGCTGCCAGTGGGGTTTATTTCTCCCCATCTCTACTCCTCCATTGCCAAGCACTGCATGGGAATTGAATAGATTTTGGTCTAAATTAACCAGGACAGTGATGGATACTCTTTGTGAATTGATGTGAGGACTGAAGTTGTAACAGTCCTTAATAAATGCCTGACTTAAATTTCCAAATAGATATATGGTTAGGGGAGAAAAAAAAAATTAAAAACAACAACAACAACAATAAAACTGCAGGTGGGTTTTTGCTCTTAGTATTTTTTTTGGTGAAAATAATATCTTCAGTATCAGGGCCGCTATCAGTTTAGCACATTTTTACAGTACTTCAAGACTCATCTGTTGCTCTTCTGGCTTATTAGCCCTTTCTCCCACTGCAAAAGCAGTGGTTATGCTTTGTGGTTCTGCTAAGATTTGCAGATGGCTTAAAATTTGCATATGGCGTAAATCACTTCCACTTATTATGATCGAAATAAAGCTGTGGGTGCTCTGGCAGCAACTGAACAATAAGGAATTTGCTGGTCAAAGCTGAAAACCATAAAAATTTTGCCTGTTGCAAAGCCACCATATTTATCTATATTTCATTGCATACTAAGCAGCCAGACACTATGGATTACTGATGCTTCCATAGGATAATTCTGTGGGAAGATAGATAGAGAAAGTGCTAAAGGCAATCTTGCCCCCGATATATTGCAGCTGTGTTAATTGCCAAAGAGTAGGAGCAGCCTTGCCCTCACAGCTATAGGTGTGATAAAAGAGTGAGTTAAGGAGTCAGTTGGAGTTTGCTGGCCGTGCTGTGAGGAGGAAGGGACAGGAGGTCATGTGAGGGACAGACGGGGTTAGGTGGCTGTGATAGGGATAGGAAGGAGCGAGCTGGAGCTGCAGAAGGAGGAGAGAAAGAGCCAGAGCTGCCCATGTGATGTTATATAGAAAAGGTATGAGAGCCCTTTAGATAACAAGGTGATGATGCTTGAAGCCTTCTTTGGTGTCAGTTGTACCTTCTCTGTCATAATTCCATCTCTTGTTTTGTCTTGATGCTTAAAACCTTGGTCTGATCCTAACCAAGAAGGAATTCCAAGTTAAGTGTGACTAATAACCCTGGAAAAGGTCTGAAAGGCAAACAATGAATTTACATCAATTGAGAAGGAAATATTGTGGTATCAAAAGTCTTAATATTGTCATATTTCTTACTTTGTCTTCTGTCTTTCCTTGAGTGTTTTTTTTTACCATTAAAGAAGTAAACCAGTCCTACATATTTTCCATTACAGCAGCTTCCTTTCTGTGGTTTGAATAAGCAATCTTCGGGAACACATCTCTGGTGTCAGGAATGCGGTGCTATTGAGACACAGAGAAAGTGGCAGTGTGTTGATAGGCTGCCTGATATCCCTGTTCAGTGAAGAGAACTACCAAACTGATTGCCACCAAGTTAGTACTCAGGCCTCATTGTCACCCTTGGTGTCTGTGTGCTGGAGCTTTACCTTTGCAGGAGAACCTCAAACACACCATGCCACTTCATTCCCCATAAGTCTCTGAGATATCTCTTCAGCTTCCTTTGTAGTTTCTTTAAACTTAAACTAATGTGACTGCCTAAACCAAAAAGCTACTGGTACAGAGGGCAGCCTAAAAATCCTGCAAAATCAAAGTATAATTGTGAATTGCCAGGGAAGGCATGGGAGAGGGTGCATGCCCACAGTGACAAAATGGTATTTTGCAACCACTGCTTGGAAAAACTGCCCAAAAAGGCAACCTCTATAAAAAAAAAAACTAACACGTGATCCCTGGTGACCATAAGATTATTCCCTGTCTGAATTTTCACTTCCTCAGTCTCCCCTTCCATTTCTGTTTGATGTATTCATAGCCACTGGAAGGATAGAACAGGTGCTTGGGATACCCTTGCACCTGTCAAAGGAGAGGATTCACTGTTATGGTGGTTTGTTTTTCTTTCTTTCTGTTTTTGTTTTTTTTTTGACAATGAACAAGGATACTCAGGATATGGTATTCATAGGAAATATTTTTTGTTCAATATATAAAATATTCTGGGGTTTTCTGCAATATTTTAGTTTTCATAAACAAATAAACCAACAAAATAAAACAAAGAAGTTGAAAAAAACCAGGTGGGAATGGTTTTTTTTCTATTTTTTGTGGGTTTTCTGTGTGGTTTTTTTTTTGTCTTTTTCCCATATTATTTTATGTAGAATTTGGTGGCGATCTTGTACCAGACTTACGTTTTTTAAATAATTGAACTAATTCAATGTATTTAGCTAAAGAATTTTACTAATGCTTTAAGTGTTTTCTGTTAAAGAAGTTGTTATTCTTACTATGTAGTATGTTAGATCCTTAAACAAATTTATAGATTGGTTTAAATATTTTTAGGACTTGTTGTATGTGTGCAATTAACAGGTGTAGGAGTAATGTTTTGTAGTGGACAATCAAATGTACAGCTATTGCACAGTGAGGTGCTTAAGTTGTGTGGATCAATTTACCCATTCAGATTTTGCCCAATAGCACTAAAGTTGCACTAGCAGAGGAAGAGTTAAAATCCTTTTTACTCATATAGGGTCTGATTGATTGTGTTCTTAAAAATCTAAAATGTTCTTAGTTGAACTTCACTGAGGATATAATTATAATGGTAAAGAGTCCCTAGTAAAACCTTATAAAAATTTCAGCTTTCCAGAATGATGAACAGGAAGGAAATTTCTATTATCCTAACTATAATTTTAGAACCAAGATTTCCAGACCAACAAGAAAATTGATCTTATTTCTACTTTTTCTCTTGGATTGCTGACCTAGAATTGACTTTGTACTCCTCTGAAATTAGCACCAGATTACATATCTCTGCATCTATCTATCTATACTATTAAAGGAAAATGTTTTCATGATTCTGGAAGTACCTGCTACCTAGCAAAATGAACAAACACCATCCGAAGTACAGATAGCTATCTGAATCTGTAACAATTAGTTCGTATTTACTCTTACTTATCCTCATCATTTAGACAGTGTAACACAGAGAAGTAATAAGAGCCAGACTTCATAGATTAGTGTTGCTTCAGTCTAGCACTTTCCCTTATGTTGACAAAAGGATCCATATTTGAAAGTTTATGTATTCCTGAATTTTCTTTAGACATTGTAATTTGTTGATTTGAATCTCAAGTTTGGGTTTTGTTGCTATGGTTCTTATCCAAATTTTGAAATTACTGTTATTTTTATATGAGCTTTCATACTTTCCAGGTAAAATTGGATTATTAAGGCAAAATTGCCTCAAACCCTCTAAAAATTGAGGCTTCCCATGCCACTAGCCACACAGAAAGTTAATAGTGAAATGCATGCTGTAATGGCTATTTTTAAAAGACTGAAAACTTTCTCTTTTAGAAAAACTCAGAGTAATATAAGAAATATGTGTGATTATATTTTAAATATGTCCAAAAAAGGTAAAAATTATTAAGATTTATAATTACTGAAACTGGATTTCCAATCAAAGTAATTGCTATTTGTTGTAAGAATATGGAAACATGTAAGAATACTTGAAAATACAAACTATTTTAGAAAATACTAGGGGGATTTTTTTTAAGCATTCTAACAGATGTGTAAATTTTTTTTTCAGACTTGCCTCTTCTATTGATTCTGCACTGGGACAATGCTGGTATTTTAATCAGTTGATGAAACTTAGTATTAAACATCGATATGTACATGAGTACGGTGGACTAAACATTACTGACAGAGATGAACCAGAAGCACTTCAAAATCATTTAAAGCAGCCATCCACTGGCTGCCTACAGGAAAATAACCTCTTTATCATGGGTGTGACAGAAAATAAACAGGTCTTGTTGGATCCTTCCAAAAGATGGATTACTACTGGTGATACTCAGGCCACATTCATTAACTCCTCCATACCTGTGCACCAGAAGGAAAATAGAGGAGAGCAGAGAGTGAAGAAGAGCACTGAATCTTTTATTAATTTCAGTGGGGAGAGCAAAGGCAACAATAACATGTCAGGGCAACTGACATTGCAACAGTCAGTGGTAGTAGCAAGTGATATGGGAGGAAATCTCCAGCACTTTGGGAATGATACGGAAAGGTAAGACAGATGTCACGTTGCTTTCAAATTGATTATACAGATAGACAATAGGAGTGAGGATCTTTTGCTTAAAACAGAGGCACAGAACTTGTAAGATAACATTTTTAAGTTTATTAGACAATAAAGAGCTACATTCAAGTGTTGCACCCTAGGCTTCCATATTAACAAATGAGAATACTTTATGGTATTCTCCCAGTTGGTATATTAGGATATAGCTATTTATGTACTTCAAAGTTAAGACACCAATTCAATGACACATACAGGGTTAGGATTGTAAATGCCAAATGTTTTTCAGAAACTTTGGAAGAGATTAACTAGAAACTAGTGTAAGGTTTTTTTGCCAAAATTATTTGTTAGACATTCAAGATTCATCTGATTAAACTTTACAGTCAGTACCATTTAGAAGACAAGAGGAAAAATTGCTTAAATCTACTGTCCTAATCCCTTGATTTAGGCCAGACTTCTGCTGGTGTGATGACTGAAGAGCTAGTGGCCTGCCCTGCTTTTAGTACTCCTCCAACATGCCTTAACCTGCTTCTTAAAAGTAGAGGCAGGGGTGAGAGGCCAGTTCGACTTGTTATGAGTCCCCAGATTTTCTCCTGCATGAAACAGACTGGTTTATTACCTCTTTGGAATGTGTTTGCTGCTGATTTGTATGGTTCTGGATGTGTGGACAAAGGAAACAGAAGCTGATTTTTTTCAGTAAATCCTCAAGAATTGAGCTAAAACTTCATAAGAATTCAGTTTCAAAAACATGTCTTGAGAACAGTATGAAAAGCAAGCATGGTGCGTGTGCTTCTTTGAGCTATTAAGGCTTATGGTAAATAGGAAGCTGCTTGGTAGGTACTTAAGACACTAATAATTTGTCATAAATTTATGGTTAAGGAAGACCATGCAATTCATGATCATCTCTCAGCAAGATGAAAGCAAGAATACATTAGTCTATTGCATGAGATGAGTACTTAAAATTTTCTTTTTAAATAGTTCATTTAGTTTTTCATTAATGTTTTGAATGAATTCACTGAGTGTTTTTGGAGAGTTCTCTTCAAAACAGAATGCAAACCATGTTTTGTATTTGTCTTGACCTCTGAAGTGTGATTTTTTTTGTTGTTGTTGTTGTTGTTGACTAGTAGTCCTCTATTTAGATAGATTCACTACACAAGGAAAGGAATTGAGAGATCGGAAATTTAGATGACTTTTCTTTAGTACACTATCCAACTGAAATGATTATTTTGGGGAGAAAAGAATTCCAAGATAGGAAAGTCATAATACAGAGCTGACATTGTATTTTTTTTCTCCATCAGTATGAAGTAGTTGAACATGTATTTAGAAATCTGAATTGCTGAAAAGATCTAAACAGTCTGTACTTAGTGCTTGTTAAAAAATGAGCAAATTAGAAAATGTACACATACAACCAGTGGTCAGAAGTCAAACGGTAAAAGCAGGCAAAAGATGAAACTGCACTTTGTGTTTTTCCTGTCTGCTCCATTGAAAATACCTGTCTCATGCAGTTTTCAGTACTTATCCCTCTTTGGTGCTTGGTGTTTATTTTGGGGGTTTTTTTTGTTTGGTTTTTTTTTTGGTTGGGTTTGTTTGTGGTTTTTTGAGATTTTTGTTGGTTGGTTGGTTGGTGTGGATTTTTTGGGGTGTCTTTAGGAATTTGGTTTTTTGGGTTGTTTATTTTTTAGTTTGGTTTGTTTGTTTTGTTTTGGTTTTTTTGTTTGTTTTTTTGTTTTGTTTTGTTTTGGGTTTTTTTGTATGGTCAGTGGAAATAAGTAGTCCTCTCCAATAGTTTTTCAGTCATTACACTGCTTCTACTCCTAATCCTTCTTTTGAGGACTCTTCCTCTACTGGGACTATTCACAGATAGGGCCCAGTGAAGATTAGTCCTTAGATAACTGGATTCAGAAATTATGTGATGTGAATATCCTCCAGTGTTTCTGAACATATACGTCACATCTGGACTGTAATTTCTTCTTTAGTGACACATCTTTTCATTTGTCTCAAAGCACAGTGCTATGTTTTATGCTTGAAGTTTGGCAGATATGATAATCTGGTTGTATTGGTGAGGCTATGTGAGTCGTAAATATATTTATTTCTCCATGAGACTACATGTGGCAGCATCCTTGATCCAGTCCTTTTGGCGGCAGTACTGTGCTCAGAGGAAAAATGACTGCAGTAAAACAGAGAATCGTCAGTTTGTAGAGGCTTTGAGACAGAAACATGAAGCTGCGACAGTAATCCAGGTTGGTTTATGGTATTTTCTTATATTGTAAGTTTAATAACAAATAATACCTTTCTAGTTTTGTGTAATTGTCATCTTCTATCTATTTATTGCTTATTATCTTATTAAGTTTCATAATTAAATGGTTTTGTTTTATTTAGTCAGCATAAGCTTGATGTTTCTAAAACAGATACTTCTTTACAAAAAGCTTTATAGAGACATAAAAAAGTTTTCCCTTTTTTCACCAAGTATTTCCCTGAATTATTTTTATTTGGTTTAATTCTAATATTGTGCTTAAGAGATACTGTTACCATGTTCTTACTGGGGCCTGTCTATGCTATGAAACTGATGGATGCTCTGTAGCTAATGTGTTGTGTCTGATATCTATGTGACTAAATAACTTTCCTGTCTCTTCTCTCCTCCCTCTCCATTTCTGTCCTTCTCTTCCCGTATCCAAAGCCCAGGATTGCTTTATCTGTCCGGGATTGTCGTTGGGAACAAACCATGGTAGATACTGTCCTATGGTAGATACTGAGCTAATAACAGTTAAACAGAATGGATTACTACAGGCAAGAGTTGAAGTCCATACCTTGTTTCTGTTTAGTTTGGTAACCAGTATTTGCCTGCCAAGTTGACAAGGTTCATGGAGTTATTTTCTGCATTTTGAAGCAAGTCACCTTTGATTTCATATTTCAAGTTAACTTGGAAACATTCCATAGAGTAAGTCTTATATACAAATTTCAAAAGTGACAAAGTGATTTAGAAGAAAAAATTTGTTATTGGAGTATAATGTAGCTAAAAGAATAACAATTGATTTCCAAAAATTTATTTAATCCATTTTTGAACTTATTTATTTGACCTCTATATTAAAGTGGTGCATTTAACAAATCTATATAGTGATTAATATGGGCTTCCTTTCATTTTTCAAACATGGTAATTCCCAAAGTGAGTATGAAAATAAAAGTAATTTATTATTTATCTTCTGTGCGTATTACAGATATTTAGATCTTTCATGGATCCATCCTTACATCCACTTTTTGTAAATAAAATTTTAGTCTGTTTAGTCTCTTTTCACATTTCTCTGTAATTTTCTTTGTCTTTTCGTTTCTCACTAAACCTTTGCCACAATCTGTTATAATCTTTTTTAAAGAAGCAACAAGAACTGAATTCCACAGGCAGATATAGAAGGAATTTTTACAGTAAGAAATTTATTTTGTTTCATAAAAACTACTACATGTAATTTTTCTTTTTGATCATGACTGAGCACTGAGCTGGTGCTTTCATAGATCTCTGTTAGCAGCTGCCTCACAATCTAGACTTCTGAATATATCATTAGGATTGCTTTTCTCCTTCGAATCTGTAAAAACTAATTGTCTTTGTTGAATGAAATATATTTGTCATTTGATCACTCAGTAATATTAGGATATTTTATCTGCATGCTTATGAAGCTCTGTAGAAAAATAACAACAATGAAATGATAAGAAAGCACCTCTCAAATATTTAATAATTTTATAATAATCAGGAAATATATGTGTAAAATAGTAACATTTTCATTAACTTTTGTGGTTGGACAAAATTTTTCTAAAAATTAATGATTTAAATGTTAAGCCAGAATATTAGATTTATCCATCCTATTTTAGTGCCTTCATTGCAGACCCATTAAAGGTGCACTTCTTTTATGAGAGTGAGAATATTTTGCATGGCATTTTAAACACTTGGGGTATCTTGAATTCTAATGATGTCAAATACTGATTTGGGGGGAAGTTGCTGTCTTATATACAGTTTTCTTAATTCCATCTATCTCATTTTGATCTCTGAAGTGTTTTTGCTGGACATGATTCTGTGCTTAGCATGTGTTCCTAACACCCTTCCTAGTTTTCTAGCACTTTAATTCCTAACGTGCTCCTTTTTCCTAGAGATGATTGTGCTTACTGGTAATATTTTCTTTAAATAAAGATCTTAGACAGTTAAGAGAGTAACTGACCTAGGTCAATTACATGAGATGTATCCAAGAATTGCTACTTGTAAACCATAAGACGTTTAGTACATCTGTATTTTTATTCTCAGTAATTTGAAAGTTGGCACTCAGATTTTTCTTATGTAGCCTTTCTTTTCAGTGTATAATAGTCCCTGAAGGAATTGTCAAATAATTAATTAGTTGACCCAGGTTTGTAGTTGAGGGAGTTGCAGGATTCCTTTCTGCTTACTTGCGGAGAGCCTCTTGAGTACTCTAAGCTTTAGACATATGCTGGCATTTAATTTGTCTTGTAGTTTTAAATGTCACATAAAGTTCAAAAAACAGATCATTGAGCTATTAAACAAAGGTCCAAGATGTTTTATCTTCCTAATGGGATAACATAGAGAATCTGGATTCAGGTTTGATCTATGGCTATGTATAACATGCTTTAAATTTTTTGTTTAGGCATTTTGGAAGGGTTTTCTTTTGCGAAAGAAACTGGCCAGTGCTCTTGCAGATGTTAAAAGTGATGGAGTGGAAGATGAATATGAAGAAATAAATGTGGATGCTTTCACATTTTCTGAAGTAAGCACAGTAATTAGCATAAAGTCTTCACTATTTTTCTTAAGCAATCATGTAGGTATTGGAAATTTAAAAAATGGAAAGCACTACCAAGGCTAGAATTACCATGCTGGATGTCCAGAATAAAAAGAAGCATTTCTTATTTATTGCTGATTTAAAAGTATTTGTCTTGGAGTAACTGCTTCCTGCTCTTTGAGATGGTCTGGTACTTACTGTGCTGTTAATGTCACATCCACTGTAGAACACCATATATTTTTACAGCTAAAGGGCAATCAAATGAGAATAAGGAAACAGTTCCTTTTGTTTCAGATGTTTATCTTTTTAGTATTTTAGTAAGAAATTATAATTTCAATAATATATTCATGTGTATTTTTGTTTATTTTTATGGTAGAATGAGATCAATTTAGAAAATACTGCAACACTGAATGTCAGCTATATTCTAGTAAAAAGAACATATCACCAAAGCAAAAGGTGAAGCAGGCTTATTATCTTATGTATAGTGTGTTAAAAAGATCAGAGGTTTAAATACAGTGGTAAATTATGAAGGGAAGTACGCTTAAATCAGAAAAAGAAAAAAAGTCAAACCCCACACTTAGCAGGTCTGTTATGCCCAATAACCAGAAATTATTACTAGTTATTTTTCCAAGTTATATAGAATTAGAAATGTTCTTTCAGTTTCAAAAGGATTAAAATTGGATGAGAAGCTTCCATTCTGGAGAAATAGAAGTGGGCTCCAGAGGAATTTGAGGAATAACATGACATTCAAAACTGAATTTAGCTATACTTAGGTAAAAAATAAAAAGTGTCCATAGGATCAATATTGCCATTCAGTAAACAAGAAAAATAATCTTTAAAGAACATTTTTCTTTATAGCCTCAAAAGACAATCTATACGGGAAGTTCTAGGCCCTGTATGCATTTTAACTTAATAAGGCAGCTGTTGATGAGTCACCTATGTACTTGTCTGGAGAACTGCTTTCTCTAATTGTTCACATTCATTGGCTGTCTTTATTTTTTTTTTTTTTTTTTAGTGCTTTGAGGTAAGGCAAAGAAAACTAACAGTGGTGTGGCCTTTTGAGACCTAAGAGGATATAACTAAGATTTTTTTCATGAACTCTTGTCTCTGAATGTGCTTATTCAGCTGCTGTGTCTTTGCAAGGGCCATTTATCAATATTCCACTGTAATGTTGCAAAGGAGATTGATGCAATAGCCCTACTACTGGCAGGACTAGGTCCCATTTATAATTAGATATTTGTATGGATCATGGAGTTAAGAAACCAAGTATGCTGTTGGTTGGTGCAGTGCAGTTTATAGTTGATCAGTCTTTGGTCATCTGTTACCAGACTTCTTTTGCCAACTCCTCCCCAAAGAAAATAGCTGGCCTTTCTATGAAATTATTACCAATGGGTTGATGACTCAGGGTAATTTTATTTTTTTTCTTCTCCTTTTTAGCAACTATTTTAAGGTACATTTTCAGAATTACTACTTTATTTAAGAGCATGCAAAAGATTTGAGGCAGAAGTTCCAAGAATCATTTGGTAGACGGGAAATGCGTGTGCGTAAACACAGAGATCTGGCTTAAATTTTAGGATTTTCTTTTCATTTTAATTTGAAATATATATACAAAACAGTTTCATTAGTTGATATTCTCTGATCCCTGTCTTCTTTCTAAAATAATAGAAAGCAGAACGTTGAAGGTTTTATTTCTTCACACAGGAAGGAAGTATCTGTTCATATATTAAAGAAGGAAAATATCCTGTTTTTAACTCATCAGCCAGTAGGCCAGAGTTTTACACACAGTAATTCAGTTGAGCCATTCTTGTTTCACTCTGTCTGGCCCAAATAACCCTGTCATGTTTGGTTTGGGGTTTTTTAATTGCTCAACTCAAAACTACAGAGGAAAGTTTGTTCCATCTTTCTGTCAACAAGACAATTGCATTCAGGCAGGTGTTCCTGAGGTCAGGGAGAAAAGGAAGGGATGGAGAAGGCAGGATAAAGAAGCCCAGCTGATTTCAGAGAGATTTGTGCTGTATCATCCTCTGGTGTTGCCACGCATTTCTTTCATTTTTTTTTTCCCCTCAAAATTATTACTGAGTTTATCAGGAATGAAATAAAACAAGGGTTTAGGGAGAAATTCTCAGGAAGTGTTCAGGTGATGATAGGTGAACCACGAGCTGACATTTTAATTTGCACAGCAGGCTCAAAGGCTGAAGAGTGGACTGATGTCAAATAAATTACTCAAGCCCTTAGCTTCTTGTGATGAAAAATGTAAAAACATCTGTTTTCTACGAAGCAGGCTATATGATAAATTTACAGTGTATATGTCTGTGAAAGATATTTTTTTTTCAGTGGGTGAATATTTCAATATTCAACATTGATGACTGTAACTAGAATGGTACCCTGCAATAGTTGTCATATATATATATTCAAGTGTATATGCTGTCTGTGCTGAAGAGTTGATTTTGAGAAATGTGTGGCACAGACTCTGTTCTGTCTAGCCCAGACTAGCTACTCAGTACTAGGTTGTCTGTTTCCGTGTGTGTGGCTTTTCATTCTCTGCAGTTGGGTAATATCATATCATGTGAACTTCCTACTTCTGGAGAAACAAGCAGCAGAAACTTGGAACAGTCTATACTTCCTATTCCTTCCTTTCTGGTCTCAGTGTTTTATAGCAAAGTGCTGAAGCAGAGCCAAATAATGACACATGGTATCAGTGGCTATCTGTTGTGTCTCAAACAAGCGTGTAGGGAGGAGTACATATTGCTAGGCTAAGAGATCCCATATGCTAAGGTTTGAAGGAAGAGAAAAATATTTGCATACCATTTTGTACTGCAGATTTCAGTATATAGGGTGAATGAAATGAGAGAGAAGGGCAGAAAAGCCTTTCCTTATTGGAAACTGATACAAATGTCTTCAACCTTGTCTAAAAGCTTTTTGAACAGTTCAGTATTTTGTGTTGTAGTGGTTTAGATTTTTCTTATATGGTTATATAGGTTTCAGTCATTATGATTTTATTCACTGTTATCTAACATTCTCCAAAACATTCTTGTGCAAGCACCTATCTAAACCATTTGTAAATATCTAAACCATTTGTAAATATCACAGTTCAGTAAGTCATAAGGCATCAGTCTTCACAAAAAAAAAAAAAGTTTAATATCTTCATTATAAACTCATTGCACCCAGTGTTCCCCCAGACTGTGAAACAGTATGGGGTAAAGCCTAGTCTTTGACAAAGATCTTCATTTATGCCCGTTGAACAACAGCACATTTTTAGTACAAGTTAAACACCATATCACATAAAAATGGATTGCATGGCTAGAGGAATTGGCTTTATCTTTCTAAGAATGGCTTGAATACTAATCACTTCACCTGAGCCCTTGGTAATACCTTCTTGTATTCTCATCAGATCCCATACATTGGCAAAGCCATTCGGAGGCAATTGGTGGCAGTAGTGTTTTGCGTCTGTTTGATTGTGTGATGTCAGGCTATCCCAGATGACATGAAAGTTCTGGCCAACAGATGTTTCACAAATTATGAGCCTGGTATTTAGTGATATCTTCACATCTTTCATGTGGACTTTGGAGAATTCCAGCCTACATGCTCCAGAAGGCTGATCTTAAGGCAACCTTTCATCAGCAGTCTATCCATGTAGCACACGATCTACAAGGCAGAGCTCACTTTACCTCTGGTGGATGAAATCTGCAAGCACGTTTGCTTGACACAGCTCTTAATTCTGTACCATCTAAATATCAGTATTGTTGTTTTCTTGATGTAAATATGATGTGAGCCAAATGCAAAATGTCTAAACTTGCCAAGGTGTCAGAAAGCTGAATAAATTAAATATGATGAATTTTTAGACAGTTGATTACCCTGAGCAATGACCACTGAATAAACATATGGACACATTCTTATCAAGAGAAACATCAGTATTGATGATTATATGGCAGACTAAGTAAGTACTCTACTTTAAAAACTTCGTATTTGATTTAAATCAGTCTAGTCATACTTTTTCAAAGAGAAAGTCACTTTATAAGTTGCAACCAAGTTAAAAAGAAATCAATCACTGCTTTGTTCATCAAAGGAGATAACACTGTTGCCCTGAGACAGAATGATGTTGTTCTTCTGAGCTTGATTATGTAAATTTTTTAAATTCCAGTCTTTTTGACAGTTTTTGAAATTAATGTTCAGGAGTTTCCTTTTTTTTATTTCTTTTTTTTCTTTTTTTTTTATTTGTGTGTGTGTGTGTGTGTATCCACACTCAGACACAGCCATTCCTAATTTTTTTTGCTTGCCTTCAACAGCAGGTAGGTAGTAGTTTTATTTTTCTTTCTTCTCATTTTTTTTCTTTCCTGAGGGGTGGGAAGAATAACTGGCTTGTGTGTGCTAACTCTCAATAAGTAAACAGTAATTAGAAAAAGAATTACCTCATGTCTCCCATCTTTAATTTTCTTATCACATGTCCAAACTAGATGCATATGATGTGTTTTGTTTTCTTTTTGTAATGTGGTTTGTTTCAGACTGAGAGCTTATGATTGTGAGCTTGTGACAGTGATTGCTGTTTTCTGGCTAGTGCCAGGAAGTAAGTGTAGCCCATGGATTAGAAGGTCCCCATAACATTTCTTGTATCTTGACACTCTTATGTAAGTCTACCTCCTGCAATTGTTTATAAACGTCACATCAGCATCCAGCTTTTCTGTATTGTATCCTGAAAAGAATATGGTTGTTTTTTCATCAAAATTCACGTAAAGTTAGTGTTGTAGAAAAGGAAAAATTGTCTGTTGAAAATTTCATGAGATCCATGCTCTTCTTTTAAAAAGGAGGAAAAAACTCTCACCTAGGCAATATATTGGATATTAATCTCTTTTCCATGAATATTTATCAATAATTTCTTGATATGTTCCATTGTTCTGTAGTTTTTTCAGCTGCTGTGGTGGTGGACTGCATGCCATTCATAGTCTGTGGCCTCTGCAGATGCCTAAAACTTCTACCTTTTTCAGTAGTGCAGCTTATCTCATTTTCTAGTTGTCTCAGATGTTCTGGGCTTAGAAGTAGGTTGTTGCAATCAGTACCTGCAAAAATAAACGCAACCACAGCTGCGAAAGGCTGTCACTAACACTCCAGCTTCACAGATGATGCAGGATATGCTCTGGTTGCTTTCTGGCCTTCAGCCATGAGATCTCACTTCTTCCTACCACCTGAAATGCTGTTAATTTTTAAACTAAACCTATCTTCATCACTTGTCTCTGTCCAGTTCTTGGTTAAATAGTCAGATTCAAACAAATGCTTCCCAAAGGAAAGCCTACTAGTGATGCATAGCACTACAGATGTAATTTGGACCCTATATGTAGCAAATTGTTTAGTATTTTTCTGAATTACATTTAGCTTCTATGATGTACCGAAGGATAGTGATATCATTAATTGTAATTCCTAATCTTATATCTCTAAAGACAAAGTCAAGTGTCAAAATTGAATAAGCAAGGCAAGCAATGGAAAAATGTATGTAAGTGCAAAAAAAAAAGGCATTAGTTCTTTGAAGTTTTTACTGTAGCCTCAAAGGAAAATTGTTCTAAGCCAGAAGCATTATTATAAATGGAAGCAATAATACAGTCATAAGTTCTTCTCAATGAGTACATTTTCTTCTGGAGACTCTTGAAAGCTGAGCTAAGAATCTCTAATCACATTGAATATATCTTCCCTAGGTTCTTTAATTTTTGTGTAATGTTGAAACTGATGTTTTGGTATGTATAGGTTTTGTTTAAAATATCTTGTTAAATGTCTAATATTTAGCATATATTGATTTCCATTAAAAAAAGGTTTTTAGTAGCCCTTATTTACAAATTTGAGAAGCTATTTGATTTGTCTGTGCTTTGTGAGAAGAAGCCATCGATGCAGTGAATATAGTTTCAGTTTTGCAGTTCCTGTGGAGGAACCAAAGAGGGATGTCAGCTTTTGTGATCCTCTGCACTTAAATCTCTGTTTTTTCATTGCCTGGAGCTTGAATTCCTTTGGTTTTAGAAGAAAGCATCTGTTACCAAATTGCAGCACAGCTTAACTCCCCTGAACAGATGCAAGTCCAAGGGAACAGATAGGATGCATCCAAGGGGGTTGAACAAGCTGCCTGATATCATTTTGAGATTACTCTCTATAATCTTTGAAAGATCACAGCAACTAGGGAGGTTACTGGAAAAGGGCAGACATTGCACTCATCTTCAGAAAATTGAAGAAGATACAGGGACCTAGAAGCCATCAACATTATCATCTCTTTCTGGGAATGCTTGGAGTAAATACATTCAGAAGCCATTTCTAAACCCATGAAAGAAGGTGATTTTGAGAATCTAGCATGGGTTTACCAAGGACTCACCACCTTCATTGTTGTCTGTCACAAGGTAACTGGCACTAGGAATAAGGGGAGTGCAGTGCATATTACATGCCTTTATTTTAGCAAGGCTGTTGACTGTCTCTCAGAGTCTTATTCCCAAAATTTATTGAGATATGGGCTGGAAAAGTAGACAATAAGATCATTAGCAAATTGACTGTTCTACCAGGCTCAAATAGTTGTGTTTTGTGGTGCAAAATTACACAGTCATAATTACTGGTGGACAGTAATTAATGGAGCCCATCATGGATGGTATGGGGACCAAAATAGTAAAATAGTAAAAAAATTAATTAGCTGCCTGTATGGTGGAACAGAATGCAATCTCAAGTGTGCAGATGACACTGTATTGAGGATGGTGGTTGGTATGCTGGAAGATCAGGGTGTTCTTTAGACAGCCTGGACAGGCTGGATGGACAGGCTGACTAGAGCCTCATAATGTTCAGCAAGAATGAGTGCAAAGTCCAATAAATGGGCGATACTGTTGGCCAGGGTCTGACTTTCTAGAAAGCAGTCCCACAGAAAAAGGATGCGCAGCCATAATGGACTTTTCATGCAATGTTTTAGTTTCTAACAGTGAATTTTTTGCCATTCTTTTTACCATAGAATGGTAAAAACCCCTGAACACCTCATATGTTATAATACAGTCTTAATTTAGCTAAAAACTATTTATGTCTAGTTTGTCCTAGAATTGAGTGGGCTAAGGAATCCTAAATGCTAAATACTGTCTTACTACTCACTCTAGTGTTTTTTGGCATGAAAAATACTTTAAAATTTTCTTTTTTTTGTATGGATATAGGAGTAGCTGTTGATCATTTCATAAACCAGGAAAACATCCCAAAAATTAGCTTCTTTCCAAAGAGTATCATTACATGTCCCAAAAGATTGAAGGTGTTGAGAATACAGGTGTATGAATGAACAAATTTCAACTTGAAGATTCATTTGTGGATAATGTATTTCAAATAGAAGGGACAGTGCTAGAGACATATAAGAAGAATAATATAAGTGAAGCTGAGAGATGATTTAGACATACCTCTTTAGAACTGAGGATTTTGTAGTGTAATTAGAGGTTTGTTAATATAAATTCAAAAAATCTATGTTCATAACTTAGCTCTTCTTTGCTCTTTAGCTTCCAAATCTTTTTTTTTTGTTCTTGTTTCTGAAATAGAGACTTTTAAGCAAAAAGGAAAAGTTGTCTTGAAATTGAATCTAATCTTTCATATGACCTGAACTTTGAAACCTGTTAGAGGTTAAATGACTATAAAACTTGTGACTAGTCTATTTTGTATTACCCTGTGCTTCTGCATGGCTTCCATTCTTTAGACAAAACTACAAGCTGAAGCACAGCTTTCTTTTCTATTGTGTTTTAGTATTCATTATCCAAGCTGGACAGAACATATTGGGTTAAGTTCCTTCAAATTTCCTTGAATGCACAGTATTTAAGGGGTAGGGCTGAGGGGTTCCTTGGCTGTTTTGTTTTTTTAAGTTTTTAATTCATTGCTCCTTTAAAGTGTTGTTTCCTTGTTTTCATGGAAGTAGAAGAACTTGGGAAAAAGTTTATAGAGACATAGCAGCAAAAGTTTGTCATGTGCCAGAGTCAGAGAGGGGAAGTCCTGAAGATTCGTGCCATTTTAATGGAGAAAAACTACATCTGGGGTCTTAGACCCATTTTGTAGCGTGGCTTGAAGTTCCACAAGCTTGATGTTTGTTGAGATGAGTGGAGATTTATATCTCAAAAGATTTTTCAAGCATACGTTTTTGATGCTTACTTGAATCATATCTAACCTCTGAAGTTGAGGTTACCATTTACCCTCTGTATTTTTTATTTCTGTATTCATAGAAAGGACACAGAGCTTCCTTTGAATGCTGTCAGGCGTAAGACAAAAATGCATTTTTAGAAAAGTTGAGGTCACATAGGTTGTGAATGACTGACATGAACTACAATAAGATTCAGTCTTTTGGAGACTTCATTATATATGAAGACAATCTTTTATTTGAAATAAAACTTCTATTGTCCTTGAATTTTTAATTGTTTGTTTACTTTTCCACAATAAATGTTTCTCATTTTATTTGCATTTGTGTAGAGCAGACGCATTGGTACATGTATGAAACATAAGTATATACATATATATGTTTTAGAATTTTAGAGAACAGATAGATTTCCAAGCTTATTAAAGAGTTAGGAAAAATTACATTTGGAGAAGACATTCTACAATAAAATTTCCTTTAATGTTTTTGTTCACAGAATGTGATTTTTCCAGTAATCATGAATATATCCTTCTTAGAAATGGACAACTTTCCTTGTCCTCTCCTCTCATTTTCCTACAGGAATTTACTCTAATAATTAACCAGTTTTTGTAAGTCTATAAAATCTCTTGAGGTCAATTAATCTTTGCAGTGTTTCTCTGGAATTCATGTGATACTCACTACTCTCTTTGGCTTGAAACTGGTTTAAGTGGTCATAAGAGTTCAGCTGTACCCAGATTTCTTTTCTAATATATATATATTGTCTTATATAAAGACAGGGTTGAAAAAGAAGCATTGCCAAAGGTTAAAATAACCTTTATTAGGGTGCTAACCTATTTATCTTCAGCACATAAAATACGTGAAAATTACTGGAAGACAAACTCAGAGAAAAGGACTATTTTTCCTACTGCTTGAAGTTCAGACATATATTTTCTGTAAAACGTGTATCTTCTAAGCTATCTAATAAACAAATTACTTTTTTAAAAAAAAAATATTGTTAAATGCATTTACATATAGATTTAAAATGGCAGACTTTAGCCTGAATTTTTATAGTACTGTAAGTGGAATAATATTGTAGCTAACAAAAGATTCACTTGAAGATGTTCATATCTGACATGTTCTTAGCTTTGGAAGTTATTTATAAAGTCTGGATCTAAACTGATGTTCAACTTCCTAACATTGAACTAAGCTTTACACATGAACTTGAGTTTCACAAAAAAACTAGTCCATAGGGTAATCTGATTCCTCAAAGGACTGGATGAAAGAAAAAGCTAAATACACAAATTATTCAGATCTTTAATTTCAAAGGAAGTTTTCAATCACAGTCTATCAACAATATACAAAAGAGCATAGAAAAATGATCTGGTTCTGTTTCAGCTAAAAGAGCTAAAAATTCGTGTTTTCTTAAGAAATTTGTTAAAACTTACTTAGGATTTAAGAGAAGAAGTTCCCAGCAAGTACTCAGGCCTTGGCAGAAATAAGTTTAGTTTAAAAAGAAATTAAATATGTTGTCCTGGATTAGTATGATATTTAACTGAAATATCCTCCAGAGGGAAATATGTTTGCCAGGAACCAAGAGAGAAAGTTACAGCTTTCTGCCAGATGAAAGACAGTTCACTGGTCTGGCTGTGAGCATCCAGAGGGTTAAACTTCTGCTAAGATCCTTCTGCCTCATCATGCCCACTCCCAGTCTAAGCAAGTAGTTAACCTACAGCATGCTTAATATTAGGAAAAGTAGTTCTTCATGTGGAATGTATTGCCCCAGAAGAAATTCTGTGCGTTTAAAATAGTCATAGAATGATGTTGCAGGTTCTGCCTTTCATTTGTCTTTGCTTTTACCTTTTTTATTGTCTTTCAGTGAACAAGACTTTAACTGCAGTATTAAATATACTCACTAAAAACTAGAAATTAAGGACATCACCAGTCAGAAGAACTTTATTCAAAGTTGAATCTATAGAGAAGACTAATGGAAAGATTCATTCTGATTCATGTATTGGTTTACTCTGTTTATGTAGTATTCTTATAGAAAATAAATTTCAATGTGGAGAGGGCTGATACTTTGTAACATCTGATAGAAAAAGGGTCATTCCTCCTAAGGAGGATGCTAAGGGCCTACCTCACAGAGGGGAGCAGAAGTACAGAAAAACACATTGCATAAAAAGACAGGTGAACTGGATGAAGGGTGAATCCTTTTTCAAAGCAGAGGAGTCTGCACACAATTTCTATGAAATTCTAATGTGGAAATATTGTTTCTAATAGAAGATCTTTTTTCTTTTTCCCTTGCCATTCTTCCTGTTAGGTTGTAATGATCAGGAGCCAGTCATCACTCTTGGTTCACAGTGAAGCTTTTATCTGCTTGTCTATATTGTTGGGAAATTGACTTGTTTTTATCTTAAAATACCATATAAATAAATACACTATGTGAATATCAATTTTTTTTTCTTTTTCTGACTAAATCATCACTGTCCTGAAAACAGTGATTGAGTCAATGAGGAGATGAAGGAAGAAAGAGGTATAAAAGGTTAGTGTTCCCAGATTTTCAAAGAGAGTTTCACTGTTTTCTTAGGATTCCACCACACTTGGAACCCTGGGGTAGCTTCAGCTCCCATTGCGTACAACATGGTGCCCTTTTGGGGTTAATCTACACTGCTTCGGCAGTTACATCCTATGAGATGTATACAAGATTTGCATTCTTTCTAGATTGACGTAGAGATGACATGGCAAACATGCTGACTAGATAGTTACATTTGTCATTAGAAATTAGATTACTGTTTTAGAGTGAGGCATATTTACCCAGATTTTAGCAGAAAGTCCTTAAGCCACCAGTTTCCAAGGTCTAAAAGAATGCACTAAAGAAAGGATTTGTCCTCATCCTGTCCAGCTTGTTTCATTCTTTCCATAAGCAACTGCTACTGAACTCTTCTGGAAGCAGAGTAGTGATGTAGATGGATATTTGCTCTGACCAGAACAGAGTTGTTAGATGTCAAATGCTGGCCTTTCTTTTCAGCCTGTATTGTTAATGCCTTTTTGCATCCTCTGCTTCAAACCGTAGTACAGTTTCAGGAATTGGTTTGGTTTCTATTATGCTCTTGTGATCCTCCTTGATCTCAGAGACATGAAAGGCAATATGTGATGGCATTATTCACAGTTTGGACAGTTATTTGTAGAAGCACTTCAAAGCTGCGTGTAAGTTTGACGCTGTCCTGAGAACTATTTTTGTTTGTGGTGTAAATGTGGTTCAGAACAGCCCTAATTACATGTAGTCATGATATATTATAAAAGAGTATTTAGCTCCAGAATGTAATCCAGAGCATATTAAAAATGCTTAGGATTAGATTGTGTAAATAATGTTTGCACTGAAACTCGAATTTTCAGCAGCTCATTCAGACCCAATTAAAGTTAGCAGAACCATTCTCACTCTGCTCGTTGTAGGATTGAATTCTGTTTCTGAGAATACAAAAGCTCAATGCTTGATTTGAATAGTCCTTATATTTTGCAAAGGAAACAATCAAGTCAATACTTGAAAAATTAAGGAGGAACAAAATAAATATATATAATATGCCAGGGGGAAAAAAAAGTCCCTATGCCTTCAGAGTTTGTTAATGAGCTGCACAATCAAAGTAGTAGTAGTTTCTCAAAGGATAAAAAATGCAGTGTTAGTCAGGATAAAAACTTCTTGATCCTAATGGATAAATGAAAATAGCTAATAATATACAAATTTCATTATTAAAATTCAGAAACAAAATCTGAACATCAAATAGATTCACACCTTTTTCCTGAAGAGTGGCATCATAGATAATTGTATTGTGTTTAAAAATTAAATTTGTTTCAAATGGGCTACCAAAAAAAATAGATGCAACAAAAAATAGAAAGGTCTGTATATGTTTTGTGTGTTTGTGAATCTTGAAACCTGAAGTAATTAGTACATATGTTTTGAAACAAACACTGGAAATAAAATATGGAGGATACAAAAGCATAAAAGACATCTTCAGATGAACTAATATGTGTATGTGATTTACACATATGTGTAAAGCCACATTGTATACCTTAGTATTTAAGAAATTACTTAATTTGGTTTTAGAAATAAATACAAATATAGCACACCTGTAGCTGTTAGTGTAGACCATAAAATCAAAAACTGTCATTTTATTTGCTTTGTAATTCATCTCAGATTGTTGGTTTTTAATCTTAGTAAACAATATCAGTACAAACAGATCTAGTTTTAAGCATTAGGTGTTGGTAAATCTGTCATAAACGTTTCATTAGGAATGTTTATGGGGAAAGTGTGGAGAGAAGTTTCTTGAGCTTAGTGCTGTGAAAATGTCCAGGGAAAACATAGTGGAAGGGAGTGTTTGAAAATCAATTATGTTTTTATTTTTGTGGACAAAGCAAACATCAGTGTGGTATAATTTTATGATATGCTTTATATTCATAGGAGTAAAAGATGGATTTATATATAGATCAGTTGTCTGGTTTTTTTTTCTTGTTGTGCATATTTGTACCTTTGATTCATATTTCTATATTTTTACTGATTTTTATTTTCAACACTTAGGACACTGAAATACATTTTATAGGCTATAACAGAAATAAAACCACTAATAGTGCCAACTTAATAAATGGCAAACACTGGGCTGGGAAAATATTAGTGAGAAAAGCTTCAACATAAATATTCAATATTAAGAGTAAAGAACTTTACTTAGGTTATGGTACAACTATAAAGCAAATAGATGAAACCCTTTCAATCGGTGTACTGCTAAGTGATTCTTATTCCAAAAAATTGGCCACACATTTGGAGTGTTATTTCTCATTGGGGGGTTGTTTTGGTTTGTTTGTTTGGGGAGTTGTTACTTTATAAAAGAAAAAAAAAAAAAACAAAAACAACAAAACCCAAACCAATTTTGTCACAGAGGTAAAAATTCAACTAGGCAGCATGGAGGCTTGGCCTGACATCTGACATTAGAGCCTGGATAATATTCTCTGCTACTGTAAGACATTTAGATACTCAGATAAACAATGGACACATCATTGTACACACCAATTAAGTTGATTGACATTTAAATTGTGGAAATCTACGTCTCTCCCACCTGTAGTATTGATTCTATTACAAATAAAGGAGGAAGAAAATTTCCAAAATTTGCTATTTTCTTGTATCTGTGTATACCAGCACTGTTGACTGGACTTGTATGCCCAGTCATGAAAAACAAGTGAAAAATTCTTATCTGAAAAATTAGAAGTATGATTTGCATAGTGCAATTGAGAATTAAATTCAAAGAACACAGGGAGGAATAATACCTGTTTTCACTGGAAGTTTTCATTTAGATGTTGTACCTTTTTCATAGCTTTTCTTTTTGACCGTCCTGCCCATAGCACCCAGGCAACTGTAAAACTTCAATTGTTGTAGCTTTGTCTCTGCTGAGATGTGAACTTGTCAGACTTCTATGTTCAAATTGTACCAATGTCACCATATTTCACTGGCTACCTTTGGGATTTGATTTACTACAATCTGCTCTCTGGAATGGATTTTTTTTTTCATGAAAGTTGTGTGAATCAACCACTCAGTGGTTATCAGCATGAGTAATCACATCACTGAGGAAAGATAAATTAGTGGGTTGTAGATAACTGTAAAAGTTAAAGAATGTGATACCTTTTATTTGTTGCATGCCTCTGCAGTTTATTTACATAGATTTCTTAATATACACAACTACCCAAAAGAGGAGGTATGATAAAATGGACAATGTTATATATTTATCATTAATTGAAATGTTGGAATGGGGAAGAATGGGTTATCTGTTGATAATGAGGGCATATAATTTTTCCAGATTTATTAAATAAAGGAATGAAACTCAAAATATACTGTCATCAAATAACAGGGAATTCCAGAAGCACAGAATCAATTAGATGTAGGAATTAATTCCTTTTAAGACACGAAAATAAAATCAAACATTATTTTTCAAAACTTGGTCAGAATGGAAGCAAAAAGAGTGAGCATAGAGCCACCACATTGTGTGACCAGTGGCTGAACTAACTTTACAAAATACCTGGAACATGATTCTTTTGTCTCTCAGAATTTCAAAGACCTTGGAAGATCTTGTTCACCAATCTAAGGCCGTACAAAGTCCAGTTTACACAAACTACACAGCAAGGTATCCAAACTTAGGATCATTTCTCAGGGTCAGAAATCAGCACAATCTGAAATATTTATGAATAGGAGCAAGATAGTGCAGTTTTATAAAGCAGACATTTTCAAAAGAATGAACCCTAGGCTCTTTGATTTTGAAATAAGAAGAACCTGAATGACTGAGCCCTGTAAGTCAAGCCAAATTCTTCAGTGGTATTTACTTCCTGTGTGGCAGTGATTTGATTCTCTCACTTATCAGAATATATTGAAAAAACGTGGTAAAAAACCTCAAGGACCTGTAAGAAAAACAAGTCATACGGGTTGGGTTTGAAACAAAGTCTAGAGTTTGTTTTTATGAAAGAAAAATGAATTATGCTTTTAAGTGCTAAGGACACCAGTTAATTAATTCTGTCACCCTTTTTCATTCCAACCATTATTTTATTTTCCCATTTATTCCATTACATCACAAAACAACCTGCATAATTGAAGCATATAGCATTAGATAAAAATTACTTTTTTAATCCTAAATTTCAGTGAAAATTACTCACCAATTCAACAAAAACAAGTTTGACAGAATCAGGCACCTCCATCTGGACATAAAATACTCCGTCAAAAACAGCACACAAAGCTCTTCATGTTCCTTATGCCTTTAAGTATTGTAGATTTTGTTTCCTACAATTAAGAGAAAGGAGTCCTATAAATGTATAATTTATTATATTTGAGAATGTTAAGTGTAACTAAAGTCACTTTTTTGTCCTACTCAGTTAGTTGAAAGTAAGGTATATAATGGGCATATCACTGTTTTTTTCAGTTTGGCAGTCTTTTATAATAACTTGAGTTTACTGACAATGTTGGAATAAAATTACAGGAATTTGAGAAAGAGGAGTTGCATCTTATGCAAAACCAAAACCCAGAAAGGCCCTTCACAACCACAGATACTGTTGATCTGATTTGTTTAAAATAAAGCAGTGCAGCACAACATCTCCAAAGGTGCTTTGAGTGTGATTGCTCTGCAGGTGGCAGTTCTGATATACAACTTGAAAAGATGTACAAAGTATGTAAGACAATTTAAAAGAGACTTTGCAAGAATTATCAAAACTAAACTGATTTTATCAGTGCACTATTTGGCTTTGCTCATTCATGCAGGCTGCATTAGAGAAGGAATGGCTGACTCTAGATTCCACCCGCTTCCCTTCAAAAACACTCCTGCTCTCAAACCAGCTGCACTGGCCAAAGGTAACATGTCACAGAAACAACTTAGTCTTCAGTCTTTAGTCATTTCTTGAGGATATGCTATTCTGGGGTGATTAATATGACAATTTAGTGACTTAAAAACACAATTACTTTTAGAAGTCTCAGACTTCCTCCTCATCTCCAGATGCAATTTTTCTTTTAGATTTTCTTTCATTTGCTTATTTTTTTCTTTATTTTGGATTTATTTCAACACTTTACTTCACAGTAGCAGAAAAAAAGATGATGTACTTCATCTGCACATTTGGCAATGGATTAAAATTTGCTAGTTGACAAACTACTCTAAAAATACTGAGATCTGCATTATATGACAACAGCTGAATGTTTTCAGAAAAGCTAAAGGTCATCGAACCGTAATGTCTGCTAGATATTTAATAAACTTTGAAGTTTTGGCTTTTTGTTTTTGTAGGGTTTTGGATTATTATTACAAAGAATAACATAGTATTACAAATAATGTACTATTACTAATGTTTCCTACAATTAAGAGAAAGTAGCCTTACAAATGTATAATTTATTATGTTTGGGGATGTTAAGTGTAACTAAAATCACCTTGTTGTCCTATTCAGTTAGTTAAAAGTAAGGTCTGTAATGGGCATATCACCATTAAGAATCCTCTCAGTTATAGTGATAAACTCTGCAAACCCTGGTGCAGGTTTTCCTGCACATTTTAAACTCAAACTGGCAGAGGCAATCAGCTGCATTCCTTTTCTTTCTCTTAGAAGTTTTCTAGGCCTTCAGATTCCAGTGGGTATTCAAATAGTTTGCCATTAACACCACAAGATGTTTGGCAGTGTGCTAACAGACCACATTCATACTCAGCAGAAAAAATCCATTTTCATAGCAGGTAAGTTAAATTATATTGTTTTAAACTGTATTTAGTTAATTTGGATTTGACAAAAAGTAGAAGAAGAGGCTCTTTTCTCATGCTTTGCTACTTTTAATGTGATATTACTAGAGCTAAAATGTATTTACTTTCTAAAACCAAATATATTAAATTTAGTTGTTTTCATTGACCAGCGTAATTAGGAATATAAGAATATATATACATAGTTTTATTTATTTAGTTTGACTATAAATCATAAAACTTCTATTTTTTCATATATGTTATGAAATAGATGTTGAAATAGCGATCTTTAAGACTAGATAAAGATTAAAAGGCATTTCTTAAACAGCTGCATTCTGTGAAAGGGCTGAAATATGCTTCAAGTAATTGAAATGTAAACATTTCAAATTGATGGCAGACTTTTATTACTCTCCAAGATAAAACCTTCATATGGAGTATTAAAATAGATTTTTTTTGGTATTATTTCCAAGCTTCAAAAGTGTCTTTAAAAGGCACAAACAAGTTGCAGAATAACAAAGGCTGCAAAATAGTGTAACCCCAGACCCTTTCTTATTTACTTACCTTCTGATTCTGCTCTTATACTTTGTTTCCAGGTCAGGGAAGGAAACAATGTCACAGCTTTCTAACTGGAAAGAAAATAATGAATTTTTATTTATGTCTGAAAAAGAAGAGAAAATATCAGAGGAATGGTTTGTCAAGCTCTTTTATTTACACCATGACTTCCAAGAATAGGGATAATATAGTTGGCTGTTGTTGCTTGCTTAAGTTCCATTTTTGAAGAATCTCTGTTTTCTACCAGAGTAAAAATTATTGTAATTATTTTTGTAAGTGTCTGGGAAATTATCTTAATAAGTTGCAATAATGTAATGTTAAGATAAGAATTGCAGCTACCTCTCTAACTCAGGGAGTTTCATACTATGGATCAGTACTACACACCAGTATTCTTTTTGAAAAGTGTATTATACAATGATATGCAGCTGGTGTAACATAATACATGTGAAATATTTAGTAAGTTATTTTCTTCCCTTAGGGGTTTTAAGGATATTTCTACTGCACAGCTTATGCTGAAGAGGGCCCATAGAATGAACCCTAAAAAATACAATAATAAAAGTTTAGGTAAGTCAACAGTTAAAATAATGGTTATATTGATGTAATTTTTCTATTCTTAAAATACTGTTTCTCTTTTAAAAACATTGCTTGTATAACATTAAACATTAATTTGAATAAAGATGGAATATGATTCAGTAAAAACAACTCAGTTTGAACTGACGTATTTAGATTTTAAAAACCATTCTACTGGATTTTGAAGTTGAATATTTGACAGCTATGGTAAACAGAAATTTTATTTTTTCCTGTTGATGTATCTATTTTTCTATATGTGGAATTTGTATTTCTGCATGTTGTGCTTCTTGTGTTTTCTTTGTATTTTGACTTATGCAAGAGCTATTTGTGAAGACAACAGTTTGATGTATATATGAAAGTAAATAACTAAATTTTTAAAATTATATATTTACTGTGGAAATAGATAATGTGTATCCAACTTCTCATCCAGTTGTGTTCTGGTTCTTCTCAAATACTTCTAATGTCAATGAACCTTTCTTAGAATCATTAACTGTTAATATGATATGCTAATAGAAATGTTGCTGGTATATATTAATAAACATATTAGTCAAATACTGATAGTACAAGAAACATTTAAACATTGAAGACCCTAGTTGACAATAGGACCTGACACTAAATGGTCTTTAGAAAATGCACCTTTATTTTTTGTATCACAAGCTACACTCTTCTCCATAACTTTGCAAAACTCTTCTATGTTAAGTGTTGAAAATATTGAAAGATGTTTTACTCTTTGAAGGGAGAAAAAATCAGCCTACACATACATTTAGACAGAGTTTTTTTCTGTGTATTTTCTTCTGCTTTAAATACCATGCCTATGACTAAGAATAAATATGATAAAAATGATCTATAGTTAAAAAAATAATAAAAGGGGTAGGTGACAAAAAGACACGTAATCAGCAAACCATGCTTTGTGGAAATGAGAGTATATGGATAAGAAGTTAAAGTTACTATATTGAGCTCTTCATAGCTTTCCACGGTGTCCTACCATGTTACCTTATTAAAAGAAAAAACAAAAGTAAGTACCTGGTGTGCAGCTGAGGATTTTTTTATATATTCCACTTTTTGGCCTCTGTATAATTTTCAATGAATAAAACTTATTAGGTTATATCTTCTTTTCTCCATATGCTCTCTGTCTTATGTTAGTAATTAATCCAATTCTAGATGTCTGATTGAGCATATCAAATTTGCTGTCCTATTTTTGTTGTACTTCTAATGGATTTCTTGGATATGTTTATGTTCACTTTGTTCAGATTATTCGATATGATGTATGAGTGTTGAGCTTTTAAATGTAATGCTTGGAATATTCTCAAAGTACATTGCTAGTTTAAAAAAAAGAAAAAAACTTTTGCCCAATGTTTTTATAGTTTCAAATATTCTCCTCTTGACACTACCTCATGTAGATTTTTTTCATCTTTCTGACTATTACATCAAGCACAAAAATAACCTGTGCATATAATTTGCCTGTTTGGATTTCTCTCTCAGTCATTAAAATCACTGGTTTTTTTCAGATGACCAAAAAGTATAGTTTCCAGTACTTAAAAAATGTGGCTGAAAATACTTCACTCCATCCCTTTTCAGTAAAAAGATCATCAAGCTGACTATTCTTTCTCATACAGCACACTGACAGTCATTCCTTCATTGGTCAGCAAGGAAATTATTAATGGAAATTAATAATGGCAATTATCAATCAAAACAAGTATTTTTATATTTAATTGGTCTTAAAGCTCTGATCTTATACTAAAAGTATGATCCTGATCAAATATTCTCCGTGTGTAAAGAGTTTCCACATATATAATTATGTTTTCCAGCAGGTACATCCTCTGAAAGTGGTGAGAGTAAATCAGAGTCTTTTTGAGAGTCTGGTAGAACAGAGGAACTTCCAGCATTTAAATTGGAGTTGGATACACCTTATCCTGAGGCTAGCCAGCTCCAGATCAGGAAACTGTAACCAGACCCATTAGTCTGCCAATATCTTTCCTAGATCTCTGTGTGGCACAGCTCATGCTAGGTTACTTTTCGCAATTTCAGTGTAACTGGGGAGAGACAGCTCACACTCTCAGTCTATTGCTTTGAGTTTAACCCTACTGAAGCAGGAATTACAAGAGAGATTTAATTCCTTCTAATATTCAAAAGCAGATTGAAATTCATTTGAGTAAGTAGATGTCAATATTGTCTTTTAATGTTCCCACAGAAGTTACCATCCTATTGCCTATCTCCACTGAAATGAGGTCATTTATCTTGTACTTAATGATGCTGCATATGGAAAGTTTTAGCAATACTATTTCTGTTCTTTCTCTTGGATTTTCAGGTCTTCAATGTTATAATTACAACTGTTTCCTTTTTAGCTTTCTAATTTAAAATAGTTGAAGTATGCTAACTACAAGAAAGTAATTTTATTTGTGGTAAACATTCATACCCACCAGAAAGTAAGCAACCCGCAGCCACTTTAGAAGTGGGAATTATAAGGTATAAAGAAACTATTTTCAGTGTTATATCTACTTAGACATCTGACTTGGAAGTAAAACTGAGAAAATGCAAAGCAATAACAACTAAAGATTCTATATTATAAGCTCTTCACATTAAACCAATAGCTTTTATGTTGAGACTGCAGTGTAATCTCAAACATTTTTTATATGCTATTGATCATTCTTTGTAAGGATCTCATTACTTGCAGGTAATAATAAGATATTGATGGATCTTCTTGGAAAGACTCTTCTAGCTTTCAGAGTATGTTTTCTGGTTCCATATGCTGTCAAAGTCCTTTGCCTTAGACCTGAGATTCATAAACGCGAGGTGTTAAACCAGCTCGCATTCAGAGAGTTATGCAGTTGCTCTTTAATATTGTCAAGATGTCTGCTGGGTTGGAACCTGGACTGGACAGCCCTGAACAGCTTCAATCCTTAATATATTCAGGTGTGGAAATTTATTCCCTTTTCCATATAAAACATTTGTCTTCTACTAGTGCAACAGTGATGGTATCCATTTGATAATTATAGAAGTCCACATCTGAGTTAGTCATTTGCATTGTTTTATGGAAAGAAATCTCCTCTTAAAACGTAATTCAAAAACAAGCTACTTGAGTCTCACTGTAAAAGCACTTATAGTTCTCCATTGCCTAGACACAAAAGCTAGAGTGACTTGCTGAAATAAAAAGTTAAATTCTAGATATGTAGAAGTAACTGAGAAGTATCTTACCTCATATGTCTGGCCACATATCTTCTTAGTAAAGAAAAAAGTATGGAAAGTACTAGCAAGTGCACTGAATCATGTGCACTCACTCAAGGGAGAGAGTGTTTAAAGTAGTGTAGCCTTATAATGGGGAGTGATTCAGGCAAGGTAAGGCTTGTATTGCACAAACCAGTCCCACCAACAAATGGCCTTAAGGCATGTATGCCCTAATCCACTACTGTTATGTATGCTTTTTCATATAGCTAAAGAAAGTTATGGTCTGCATTTTAAATGACACAGAAGGTATGCTGTGTCTGCTTCAACTATTTTCACTATACAGTAAGATAATACAAAAAGTGTGGGCAAGAAACCAAAAAATTTGCAGCCAAGTAAAACTTGCATAATGTCGGAAATATTGCTGTTAACCTAGGTGCGTAATGTTCTGTAGAAATTCTAATTCAAAATCAAAATACAACAGACATTGTTGAGCCTCACTGTGCTTAAGTGGCTGTGACTCATAACAATCTTAGCTTCCTAAAGATGTCGTGGCACAATAGTACCAAATTTCTTGCTTAACTAGGAATTTCCCTCATCCTGTGGATTTTATATTAGCCTCTCAGTTAACTTCTTTTTCTTTTAAGATGGCTGAGAGCTTGTCTCTCCTACACTGGTATATTACTTCTTGTTTATCCTTTTAATCTCTGTAAAACATTCTCTTGTCAGTGGATTAGGCCCACCCAGCATGGGTTTAGAAAAAGCAGATCCTGCTTTGACCAGCCTGATCTCATTTTATGACCAAGTGACTCACCTGCTGGATGAGGGAAAGGCTGTGGATGTTGTCTACCTGGACTTCAGTAAAACCTTTGATACTTCCTCCCACAGCATTCTCCTGAAGAAGCTGGCTTGGGCAGGTGCACTCTTTGCTGAATTAAAAACTGACTGGATGGCCAGGCCCACAGAGCAGTAATGAATGGTGCTCCATGCAGTTGGCAACTGGTTGCTAGTGGGGTTCCCCAGAGCTCAGTATTGGGGCTGGACCTGTTCAGTCTCTTAATCCATGATTAGGGGTGGGGGTAGGGGGGGCAGAATCAAAGGCACCCTCAGTGAATTTATAGATGACACTAAGTTGACCTGCTGGAGGACAGAAAGGCTCTGCAGAGGGATCTGGACAGGCTGGATCGATGGGCCAAGGCCAATTGTGTGAGATTCTACAAGGTGAAGTGCTGGGTCCTGCACTTGGAACACAACTCCAGGCAGCGCTGCAGGTTTAGAAAACAGTGGCTGGAGAGCATGCCAAAGGAAAAGGACCTGGGGAGACTGGTTGACAGCAGCTGAACATGAGCCAGCTGTGCCCAGGTGGCCAAGGCCAATGACATTGTTATTAATCCTGGCCTGGATCAGCAATAGTGCAGCCAGCAGGAGCAGGACAGGGATTGTCCCCTTGTACTTGGCACTGGTGAGGCCACACCTCGAGTCCTGTGTCCAGTTCTGGGCCCATGACTGCAAGAAAGAGATTGATGTGCTGGAGAATGCCCAGAGAAGGGCAGCGAGGCTCAGGAAGGGTCTGGAGCATAAGTCCTTTGAGGAGTGGCTGAGGGAGCTGGGATTGTTTACCCTGGAGGAGAGGAACCTTAGGGGAAACCTTACTGCTCTGTAGAACTGCCTGAAAGGAGGCTGTAGCCAGATGAGGGTTGGCCTTTTCTCCCAGGCAGCTAGCATCGAAACAGGAGGAAATGAACTCAAGCAGTGCCAGGGGGGGTTCAGGTTGGGCATCAGCTAGAATTCTTTTTTGCTGAAAGTGTAGTTAAGCACTGGAACAGGCTGCCTAAGGAGATGGTGGAGTTACCATCCCTGGAAGTGTTCAGGGAATGACTGGATAAGACACTAAGTGCTATGCTTTAGTTGACAGGTGGTGTTTGGTCAAATGTTGTACTAAATGATCTTGGAGGTATTTTCCAGCCTTAATGGTTCTATGCCACATAGATAGGAAAAAAACCAAAACAAAACGTAAAAAGCAGCTGAAGTGGATCTTGATCACTAGAACCAGAACACAATGATAGAGATACTTCATAGAGGTCAGCAAATATTTTTAGTTTGAGTTTAGAATTTTAGACAGCAATACAATACCAGTTAAAAAATGAAATAAAAACCAGTAAAAAACTCAACCCACCTTCCTCAAATGCACAACCCCAAAACAGATAATCCATCTTAACAGTCGGAATGAAAATTTGGGGCATATTATTTTTCCTTATTACACATTACATGAATGACCATTGATCTATATTTTCTTAGTAACAAAAAAAAAATCTGCTTTTGTTATGATTGTCAATTCTGTGTAGAACTATCTTCTGGGAACTCCAGCCACAGATGAGTTGGAGTTCTAATTGCTGTGCCATTATGGAACAAAAATCTGATCTTTCTTCCAAATGATTTTACTTTATAGATAAGCATCTGTTGCTGTGTACAACTTTGTCTTATCATCTCTTTAAAGTTGTCACGTTATGTTTATATTTTCCTAATTACAGGTATTGCACAACAAAAATGAATGGCAAACATTTTAATTTTTCAGTTTCACATATTAACAAGTAGTTTAGGAATGTGGTGCCAGTTCATGCAGTAACCACTCCTTCCATATTGTTTCCATAACATGTCTTGTGTTTGTCCAACTTAACTTCTATATTTGGAGGCAGTCAAGGAATGTACATTAAATTACCTCTCTGGTTTCTAGATTGAAAGCACAGATCATCATCTGATAAGCCACATTTAAATGAGTATGCCAGAATCCAGGAAGATATTTCTATGATTTTGAACTATTGGACTCTTTCACAGTTCTTTGTGTGAAATCTAAAACATTTGATTGCATGTCATCAAAGCATATATGCAGTTCATTTCCCCAGCTCACTCAGAGACTGAAAAGCACTAGTATTATGAAGTAATCTATGTAATATTGCTTATATTTGAGAATAGATAAAGACAAGGACTCATTTTTAATAACAGAAGATCTATAGTCAATGGTTGAGGTGATCCCAGTAGGTACAAATTCAAGTAGTCTGGCACTGTGTTAAATCCGTGTAGATTCTTTAAGTTATTTTGCAGAGATTCAAAGATAAATCTAATAGAAATCTCTTAGAAGAACAATTTCCATTATTTACCCTTCTTCCCAGTTCATGGAAGACTTTGCTGCTATCTTTGTGCACAAGTAAATGTTTGAGAAATCTAACTTGGGAATAATAACTGAGTGACTTCACCAAAAATCTTCAGTATAGTTTAACTTTGGACTTGGTGTTTTCATAGAATTTGGTGAAAGGTTGGATTAAGGAAAGATGATATTTTTAAAACATTTTGGAACAATGTTAATAGACCCACATAGGGGGAAAATGTATTATTTCAGGAATTATTTTAAATTAATCAAAATTACTTTGGAAATTTTCAATTGCATTTTGTCTTAAAAGGTTTGATTTGATTTTATCACTTTGTCTTTGATCTTCTCTTGGAGAAAGACACTGATTTTTTTAACTAGCATAAAGCTGGAAGAAGTTAGAAGTCTTTTTGTCAACACTGTATGCAATTACAAAAAAATTACAAAAATTACAAAAATTTTATTTGTACCTTTTTGTCCATGTGCAGGACTTGTACGGCCATATATATCTTAGAACTATACAACAGACAATAATAATTTATACGTAAAATATTTTTTATAGCTTCTATTATCTAAAATTTCAAGAAGAACTTGTAAAGTATAATGTAATACAATTTCAAGGTATTTTAAACACAAATCTTACTGTGATTCACTGTTCTAAATATTTCCTACCCTGATGAACACTAGTCTGATTTTTTTTTTTTTTTAAACTGGAAGACTATTTTATCCATTTATACAGAGTGAAAGAATCTACAAACGTGGCAATACAGTTTGTGAATAAAGTTATCCTGTTATCAGAATCCTTCTAATAATCTACCTTTGAAACTAATGGAGTTATTTATTTTGCTTCTTGGATAGTTTCACTGAATTTAGCTAGTAAAAATGAGATAAATATTACATCTTCTGGGTTAATCTGAGAGCTGTAGTTGTCCTACGACCACATAAGAGAGGTTCTTAGGCAATTTGAGATAACAAATTGTAAAGTATCACTGATTCTGCATTGTGAAGAAGGCATGGCCTAATTTACTCCCTCCCCACTTGCCACAATCGCTTTATTAGTCACGTGTGCTGCTTTCTGACAGGTTAGCACCATTAAGAACATTCTATCAACCACATGCTGCTGCAGTTTGGGCCAAGAACACTGTAACATTTTGACCTGTCTTGCCAATGTATTATCTGTTAGAGTGCCACACCCTATTAGAGATCTTCTCCAGGCTTGTAATTGATCTTCCCATTCTCTGGGGAAAAGCTAAGCTCTTAGGATCCCTTTATGTTCCATTAGTTTGTAATTGAAGCATCTACTACAGCTGTAGAGGGCTAATCAAAACCAACTTCACAAATTGGTGTTGAAATTAATAAGAAGTTGCCCACCGTGTTAACAGGACATTCTGGTCATTCAGAAATATGAAAACCAACAAAAAAAAAAGTTATTTGCTTTGCTGCAGTATAATCATGGTCTTATAAACGCTCTCAATTAACACTAATGAGATCATATAACAGACTCTGAAGGACCAGACATAACTAGTAATTTCAATGTATTCTGTCTGAATGCTCTTTGAGTCATTCCATAATCTGTTTTCCTGCTCTGTCTGTTCTGCAGTGTCTCACATATTAATTTTTGCTACATGCATATTCTTTGAGAAAATTTCCCTTGCCATTTCTACTTTCTTGATAAGCTCCATTGCTTTTTTCCTCCTTGTTACTAATTTCTACCCTTTTCAGACAGTTTTTAATCACCTTTGTAGACAAGCTTCTTCTGCCTCATTGTTTCTCATATATTCCTGAGAGTGGATATATCTGTTTGGGGTACTCTGTTTAACCATGTCAAACATATTTCTTTTCTATTTTCTTTGGCATTCTGTTACTCGTATTACCTTGCTCCATGGCATACCTACAAAACTCTCTATACTTTGCTCATCATTGTGTATCTGCTTTTGTTTCTACATTCTTTTCAGTCCCTATTCTTTTTTTCAGTATTATCACTGGCTTCTTGTGTATTGTGCCCAGAATTTTCACATTCCTTCTAACATGTTTCCCTTAAACTCCTACTTTCCTCCTGTGCCAAGCAAAAAATTCTTCCTTCACATTGTAAATGACATGTGAAAATCACCTTTCCTGACTTGTATGGTTTTTACATCACTTTAGCTTTTACTAATTAAACTTTTTTTTTTTTTTTTGACAGTCTAGGAACATGTCTTATATAGATTTATATACGATTATCTCACCTTTACTTCTATATGCTTCTGTACTTCAAGTATGAAATCTTGATTAGTTTCTTTAAGAAAGTAATCAAGATTTCATACTTCAGCATATAGGCTTCTGGGGTATTTTTTAATTTCAATTAGAATGGAAGATAGAGGAAGACTAGCTTATTATCTACAAGTCTAGCCTCAAAAAATAAGGTGCCTCCTGTTAACATTCTTTAGGTGTAAATGTCTTGATTTAGACTGCTGAATAATTCTGACCCAAAGCTTTTAGAAACACTGCTTGATATATATCCTGTTAATATTTCTGCTTTAATTTATAACTTAAACCCCAGATTTTTAAAAAATATTTTCTTCAAATACATGCTTCAGAGTTTATTTTTGATTTGTAGATGAGTGAGCTGAAAGATCAACCGTGTTAAAATTGCAAAACAACCACTTTGATTCTCCATTGCATGGGTATTTATATGGCTTTATTTTAGAAAGTCTAATCCTTTGTGAATATAAAACCTACTTTTAAAGGTATTTTCATTTATTAAGTGACTAAAAGGTGAAAAACTGCTTGAAGGAATGAATGAGCCAGGTCTGACCTTTGATTTTAACTTGTTCTTGTCATCTAGACCCAGCTGTGCGCCTGGCGTTGTTCAAAAACAATGAAAATAAACATCTCTCTGTGAAACCACCAGGGAAGACACAGCCTATAAATGCTGGATACTTTGAAGGTATGAACAAGTATTTCATTTTATGCATATAAGCAGATATATCTTACAATGTCTTTTCAACAGGCCTACTTGAAATATAAAAGAATATGCACAAATAGTAAAAGGCAGAAGTTTAAGGACCTTATCTGTTCCTGGATATCTCAAGTTACAGCAGTGAAACTTTTCAGTTTCAATTCATTGTGGAGAGCAGGAGGTACTCCTAGAGCTTAATTCATAGGGAGATGGAGCCTAACTTATTTTTTTATTGTTTTATTATTAAATCTTCATAATGAAAAATGTCAAAGCATGTCAGAGAGGTATAAAATACAATGTACTAGAATATAACTTTATAAATGAAATATCACTTTAAATTCTTCATTTAATTGCCACCTTTTCTAAAGCTAGACATTAACTCCTAAAAATTCTTAACATGTTTTTGGAAAGTACTTTCATAAATGCTCTCCAGAAATCCACCATTTGACAGGAGTCAAGGAGAGAACATTCAGCATGTAGATATGAAATTCTTTTTCATAAATACTTCACTAATATTTAAATACTGATGTAGCTCTTTTACTGTTGAAACAGTTAAAACACTCCTTGATTTCCATACAATTAAAATAAGGCCAATTCTATTTAAAATGCCTTTGTTGTAAGAAGACAATCAGCTCCAGAGACATTGTTTTTATATTGTTTTGATTTTGCAACTCAATAGTGTACTCAGAATGTTCTCAGAACCTCTATCATTTTATCTTTTTCAAAGACATAGTCATATGCTATCTGATCTATTCCCAGTTTCACAAAATAAAATTACAAATTATACTGTATTAGCATTTACTGTATGAGGATAAAAACAGGTGTGAAATAAATCTGAGTGTACCTGAATTGCAATTCAGTCAATTAACTTAGCTGTATAGAAGCCTAGATTTGCCTCACATTCATGAGTCCATGGTCAAATTTGTTTGGAAACAATTCTTGGTGAATTCTGGAGAAGAAATGTTTTTGCACTATTATTTGCCTTGGATCCAAGCATGGATTTACCTTGATTATAGGAAGTCTGTGCATTCTGCCCCTGGTTAAGCATTGCCAGTATCTCATATATGTTTCTGTGGCATATGCTTATATAGGTCAGAATGCATCATATGCTTAGGAAACAGGACATGCAGGCTGCCTATGAAAAAGTGAATGTCCAAGAATAGAAACAACAGTAGGAATGCTCAAAACCATGTCAGAGATAAGTCTGATTGCAAGTTCAGTACCCTAAAGGCAGTGTACATTTAACCTAGATTTCCTGCCACCAGTTTATTTGCTTCTGCCTGAAAACATTTGCCTTTGATTTGAAAAGTCAATGTACACATTCTAAATATTATGGAAGTACTTTTTGAATTTATGGAGAGGAGGTAGATTGGATATCAAAAGTCAAGCCTAGTGATGGTGCTCTTAATTATCTTTCAAGGACCATTTTACGCCTCTAGCAAGCTAATAAACAGAAACGTTTCCCACCATGTGCGGCTGCTCACTTGCAGCCTGCTGAGCCTTCAAGAAGATGAGCAATATTTTTCTGCTTGACCAGGGTATAAATTTGTCCTTCTACCAAAGGCGTTGCTACTTCAGACATTATGTCCAGAAAATTCTAGGTAGTGAATTAGAAAGAGAGTGCACCACAGAGCATTTATTTATACATATGTGAGGTATCATCAGACAGAACTAGGAGTTTCTAAATTTAGAATTAGTAACAGTTTGCACCTGCATAATAAATTCGCTGAGTTGTACTATCAGAGATGTCTTCTCTTGTTTCCCATTTCCCCTCTTACCTTTTAAGTATTTCTTCCTCTTTTGCCTGCAATAGATCTCTTTGGGTCTGTTCTGTCATTGGAGTTCTTTCTGTAACAAGAAGGTGGAATGTTTTCACTCTCTATCCATAAATCTTGTGGTCATTGTATTTTAAGTCGATAGAACCCAGACGTGTCCTTTGCGTGGTGGAAATAAACTTCCTCCATTCAAGTCCTTTTACTTTCACAGACTCATAGTGAATCCTTGAGTAGAAAATTTGAACTCCAAACCATCTTCTTCATAAATAACTAAATTAAAAAGGAGTGCATTCTATATGTTCCTTCTTTATTTCTTTAAATTGGGAAATGGAGGGGAGAAGTCAACATCAACAGCAAAACAGCAAGTACACACGTGTTATCTGTTAAATAACAGAATCACTACTTTTGAAAGGGGATGCCCTAGGAAGTGAAACAATTAGAACAGTTTTAGATTTTCAAACTGGAACACATCATGGTAATGAATATTTAAGAAGAAATCTAGTTAAACTGTATGATGAATGTCTTTTGTCTTCATTGTGGTTTTCCGTCTAAGAGCACAAAGAAGACAAAAACGAATAAAAGCATAAGAGATATAAAAAATAGTGAAAATAAATGAGGCTAGTATCTGATGCTTCTGTTTTCTTGAGATTATTTTTCTGTCATAATTTGCCTTATTTTCCTGATACAAATGTTTTGATAAACTAATATGCAATATGCTGATAATAAATTTTGAAAACTTGTTCGTAACTTTAATCCCATAGGATGATGCACACATCTCTAAATTGTCATACACATTGTAGGAAAATACATTTTGAAAACTTGAGTTTTTTATTAATATATATTCAGAATTTTTTCATAAATTTTTATTGAATTTTGGATGAGTCATCCTGCTTAACTCATTGATGTTAGAAAAATCCCCACCAGGGATCATTTTTTCACATTTGAATCACAGCAGCACACAGAAGTTAGTTGGAAATAAACCCCTTTATAATACACACACCATGCCAACAGCATGAGGAAATATTGTTCTCATAGAGAAAAGCATACTATTTAAAAATACAAGCAGCATGTGAAGGCACAAACCATGGGAATCTAATTCAATGCATTACTGTATATCTATCTGTATGTGTCAATACATTTACATACAGTACACAAATATATAAGCATATACCATGAGTATAGGTAGGTATAATAATTCAATAAATGTAGCACTTATGACTTTTTATTTGTATATTTTGAAGGGGAAGTAAATTATGAGCAAGTATTCTCTGGTGTAATTACTAGTATCAATATGCATTTTGTAATCCTAACATTTTCTGTCAGATGCAGTTTCAGTGTTTCTTTAAAATTAATTTAATGCATGTGGTCATTGTATTATAGATACATTAAAACTATTAGTTAAATAAAATATATATTTGAATCTTTATTGTGACATTAACTTGAGTAGGTTGTAAAGTAAGCCATAGAGTATGCAAGTATAAATATGTATTTACTGTTTCTCATAACCAATTATACCCTGATCAAAAACCAGAAGACAAATGAAAGCCTGACTCGATGTACTCTTGGTGATTTGCTGGATGTTTCCTGGAATGTGTATATTATACTGCTTGCTTTGGTGAGATAAGGTTATGCTTCCATTATGGTTGTTGAGTTTCATTTAGTGCCAGGTAGCTGACAAACAAAATATGCCTTTCTTTAATGAATATTCTGGTTCAGTGAATGTTCTTGGAGATATTTTGTGGTTTGTAGATGGTGACATTTCAAAGATCTCAAAATTTTAGAAACTTTATAAGGCACACAGATAATTATCATAATTTCTTATTTTGCATCAAAGCATATTTTTCAGAAACCTTTATGACTGCTTGTCCTCTTTTTGTCTGGAGGCTATTTCAGTTGTTAATTTAATGTAAAATAGTCTTGACTGTTTTGGGTAAAGTATATCAGCAACTGAAGGAAAAATCTATCCTTGGCTTCTCTTGGGAAGTTCCAATTAGTCCTGGCTGAATGTGTAACAGAGCATCTCTGCCATCTGTGGGTCCCTAATTACAGGATCTGTAATTTCATTTACATAGAGGAAGGATACTTTTCTAGCCAACAGTGTGAATACTTAGTCCCAGTACAGCAGCTGAAAACTAAGGCATGAGCCCTAAGGCCAAGTGCTTTTTTTTTGCTACAAGCTTTGAAAACAGTGTGTGTCTTTTTGGGTCCTCTTTAATCCAGTTTCCTCAACGGTTTTGGTGCGTTATCCAAACAATTTTTGTTCAGTGGAATGGGAAGCTGAATTCCAATCTGTAGAGCAAGTTGGAAGAATGCAGTAGTCAGCTGAAAATCCATTCAAACTATCCAAGTATTATTTGGATATGATTCACTTTATTTCACAGAATTTCATAGACTGTGCTCTATTTAATTTTGTAGGTTGAGTGATTTATTGGCATATATAGTATATTTATTTTTAGTCATATCAATATCCATCACTGACACATCTATACCATACACTTCAAAGTGAAAACAGTGCAATGTAACTTCACCTAAAAATGTGAACAATGATTTATGCCTGGAAATTTAACTATATTAAAAGTGCACTGGGCTGTGTTGGCAAGATATGTTTGTTATAATTTGGGAATCTGTAGTTCTAATTGGCAGTACTGTATTTCCTGTCATTTTATGCTCGTGGTGATCAAGGAAAACATAATGGGTTTAGTGTTAAGACCAAATTCACCAATACAAGTTTGATAAAGAATAGATTATGCTTTCTCAGGTGACTTTTAATTATGCCAATATTTATTTATTTCTGTTGAAATTGTCAGTAGAAATAACATTTATTTTTCAAGAATAAGAAGTAAAGTGAGTTTGTGATTATGTCATTTGATTGGATGATAACTATCAAAAAATCCATTTAGTCATCTGTTTTCCAGCTTTCTAATAGTTCCTAATTATGAAACTCCTCATAGTCTCAGGTGAAAATTGTTGCAAAACATTCTTATAGATTATTATTACTAGTGATAATTGAAAGTGAAAATGTGAGACTTTGGAAAGTTGGAATTTAAGTCTAGCTATTAGTTAATTCTGTGAGTTCATTAAAATATCGTTGCACTTAATCAACGTAGTTTCTTAGGTTTTCTGTATTATAAAATATGAATACATTTTAAAAAACTATGTGTGATATTTAATAGAATTTATATTGATTCACATCACTGATGCTTGACAAATCACATCTATGTGAAAGTTAAGAAGAAGTACTGAGGCTGGAATGCTACTACTCCTCTTTATATGTATGGGCTTTGAATATTTTGTAGTTTATTATTTAAGAGCATTTTAAAAGACATTGAACTATAAGTGATAATTTGTGTTAGTTGTTTTCATCTTTTAGAAATTAGCTATTTTTAATGGAGAAATATTAATGGCATCAACTCCCAGGGATCCCAGTGTTTGTAAACATCCATTTCTAAAGTAAGTCATCTTTCATTGAGTTGTTGTCTCAAAAGGATTAATAACCACATTTGAAATCTGGCCTTGCTGCAATTCTCCAAGTTGAATTGCCATGTTTGCAGTAAAATGTAACTATTACATATCTCTCAGGCTCTAAATCCATATGCCACATTAGGGATGCAGTTTCTAATCCATACAGCACTGACAAAAATGACAAAATAATGCATTTTCAGGGAATGTAAGATCTGTCTTGAAATGTAATGAAAATGTGTTTCAGAAGCTTGCAGTGCAGAAGGGGGTCTATCTTTTAAAACCATAATTCTATGGCTTTGTTTCTTATTATTTAGTTTGAGCTCACACAACAGAACTCTTGCATAGAAATATTTTCTCATTTTAAGGAATTAATGGCTCTCCACCAGCCCTTCAACATGTAAAATGAGTAGGTTACTTGTGTCCAGTACATCCAAAAAGAGCCAGGATAAAATAAACATAAGGAGTTGGATATCTTGGAAAAAATCTGTCATGGGTTTGGGTTAATCATCTCCAGAAGAAATTCAACTTGATGCCTGAAATGTAAGACTTCTTGGAGAAAGCAGTAAAGCCTGAGGCAGTGTTGATCTGAAGGAGTGCTCTCCATGGGTCAGAGCTGCTCTGCTGGCAGAGTGCAAACCCAGTTCACAACAGCGGTGCGCTGAAAACTTGTAAAGGACTGCAGGGGCCTTACAGTGCACGCACTCAAGCTTCGGTTACATACTTCTACTGGTCCAGTTTCTTATTATAAAATAAAACTGAAAAATAAAATCTGTGCCTAATTTTCTAGCCTCCTGTCCGTCAATGATAGTGTGGGATTTTTTCAGTATTCATGGAATGAAGCAATCCTGAAATTGCATTTAAAAATAAATATGTAAAGCATAATTTATGTGTATTTATGCGGTGCACTTCAGTGTCTGAGTATTTATAAATTATCTAGACATAAATTTTTTATTAATATTCTTGCTTTTCATGTTCAATTACCAAAAAAAATTGTATTTGCCTGAAATTCCTGGACAGGAGGTACTTGCCATAGATACATGCCAACTACTATGAATTCTTATTGTGGGCCTACTCTTCAGGGTTCCTGTATTCATATACTCAAAGTTTCTGACCACATATTTCACCTGCCTATGTACTTTCTCTTTGTTCTTGACTCTCCTATTTGCAGACTGTTGTAATTTGTGGTGGCAGAGGGATTTTATTAGTGCATCAGATATGAATGTGGTCTCTAAGCTAGAGAGTATGGTTGGTTGTTCCAATAAAATTCCAAACTAGGATTTTACACCATGTATGGGTGATTACCTGTGCTTTCGTAACATACTAATTTACCAGTTTTTATCAACCTAAAAGCAACTGCTCACACAAAAAACCCCAAACCCACTTACTGTTCTTTTGCTAATAACTACCCAGTGATGACTTCAGTAGGAGAGAGATTTCACCAAAAATATCATCAGAGGTTAAGAACTACTTTTTCTCCTTGTTGATTAAGATGATGAAATAGTTCAGATAGTTTTATTTGCATCTCCTTCGCTTTTGCATTTCTTTTTTCTCCTTGTCTTGATATTTTTATGTCCAAAATCTTTCTGGTGTGATATCTGCATCTCAGCCAGTGTAAATGTAAACAAGTTGATTCCACATTCAGATTCACATCTTTAATACTGCATAAGGCAGTCATTTTAGATGAATAGATCCCTGAGTACCGAAGCATTTCAAATCCTTTTTCATTTGACCATTCAGTGACCTGATAACTATTTCCTGTCCCTAAGTAAGGTCATGACCCAGGTCTTAGAGTGCAAAAGACAGATAATTTTAGCAACAAGTTAAATCCAAATGGATTTAGTTGGAGGGGGTAAGGAAGAATAGGTTTGGTTAATTTCCTTTAAAATAAAGGAAAAACTTGTATTTAGCATGTCCTTATAAAAGTAATTGTTGAATTTGTTGCTGTCTTGTTTGGATGTCTGGGGACTGTGGTCAATATTGGGGTTGTTTGTTTATTTGCTTTGCTTTCACTGAATAGTAGCCAATACATTTTTTTACACTTCAAAAAACAATTGCTAATGAAGATATCATTAAAAGTGCATATTCAGATATATTCAAAGTGCTTTCCAAAATGAGTATTTCAAGCATTAGATCATATTACTATGCAAATGGTTTTTAAACATAGGCCACAGACTCTGCATCTGTAAAAGTGTTATGAATGTTACATTGCACAAATGTTCCTCTTGCAAAAGAATTTCTATTTGGTATGATGATATGAGTAAGGAATATAATGTAGTCTTAGAAATATTTTATAGGTGCAAATCTTGCTTCAGTTGGGTTCCATGGCACATTTTAAATCACCATTAAAGGAATGTTTCCTGTAGCTGTATATTTTAATAATTGCATTATTCTAAGCACTTTCAGAGGTGAAGTAAAAGGAAGGCCTTCACACCAGAGCTTTTAATTAATTTGAAAATGTAATTTGTTAAAGTTTGCTTTAAAGAAATTTCTTGGGGTTTTTTCCTATTCTGTAATGGGAACTATGATGTTATGGAGAATTAGTGTTATCAATGAAGTCAGAGATCTAAAAAATTCCAAAGAGGCCATTTTCACAAGTTTAGTATTAAACACACATTGAATTATCTTTCTGGTTTTTTTAAATAATAGTGTTGTTTTTCAGTTACATTTTTCAAGCAAAATATCAAAATAACACACTTAAATTAAAATAGAAGAATCTAGAATTTAATGCTGTTCTAATACTAACTCTTACAGCAAAGTTCTATAGCTTTTATAGATTTCATGTAATCCAGAATTTAATGTGTGGTGGACTCACCACATAATTTTACAAGGAATTCCAAGTAACTCAAGAATTTTAATGAAAATGCGCAATCATCCAGTGATGCTTATGTAGCTTTAAACTGTGTTATTTCTGTAATGTAAATTTTCTTACTTCATAACTTTGCAATCAATTCTTATCAAAACATGTTAGCAATTTCTGGAAATTTGTAGGTTTGTGCTAGTTCGATGTATGCATTGCAGATATTTTATCTGGCTTATGAGTATGAAAAAGGTACAATCACTGAATTTTGCAGTTACATATTTTTTCTCATATTGGTAAGAAAGGCTGCATTTCAAGATAGTATCTTTAAATACAATTTTGTTTACATGACATTCTAGAATTGTTCTCTCTTTGCAGGTTTATTGTCAGGTTCCCAATCCAACATTGTTGTAACTTCATAAATTAGCCCATTTATGGAATATTGTAGATAACCTAGTCCAGACAATGAGATAAAGAAATCCAAGTACCCAGACAAAAGAACTTCACTTTCACTATCATAATTAGCAAGTACATAATGAATGACGGTATTTTTTAATTGTTTCTAATTGCACATTTAATATCAGTACTAAGACCCTGAGTGTGGAAAGACATTTCTCTAAAACACATGCATGCTTTTTGTTTTCGATAAGAAGCAAGCTCAGCAGTTTTCACATGAAGAGACCAGTGATATCTCTTGTGAAAGATAGAATTTGACTTTTAAAAAGTAGGAATTTAAACTCTGCTGTGTTTTTTTAAGTTAAATTTACTGAGTATTTGCTTTAGTACCTGATGTATATTTTGTAATTGAGAAATTAGCAGAGAATGTAAAAAGAAAGAAAGCTATGTGCCAGTTAGCCAGAAAGTTCTGATTTAACCTACCAATGACCTGGCTTTGTTTGTTCAGATGACAGTTCTAAAAGTGTGCAGAGAATATTCCCTTTTAATACAGTTATTTGCCGCGAGCCGTGACCTCACTGCCTGTCGGGGAGCAGGTCTGAATTGGCCCTTTCTCTGATATCGTGACATTGCTTCTGTTGCCTCGATTGTGACCTCTGATTGCATGATACCCCTGAGAGTTCAATTTAATAAGCGTGACTCCTGACTCTTAGCCAGGTCTGCCTTCTTAGGTTTTGTCAGACTCTGCTTGCAGTCTGGTCTGCATATGCTAAAACACTGCATAGGCTGTCATCATACTATGTGAGTTGTGTGCACTGTATTCAAATTCTCGTTCAAACATCCTTCATTTATTGCAAATGTTTATAAAATCTTTTTTTAAATAAATTTTAGAAGTTGTTTCTTTCACGTTTGTGGCTGCTTTGGATTTTTAGGTTTTATACTTTTGTACAGATAGTTACTGTGCTTTCACTAAATTACTAAGCATATGTGTTATCCATGCATCATACTGATTTCTTGCTTCCAAATTTTATTTCCCCTATGAGAGTATTTTATATTTTTATGACTTCCCATTCAGTATTGTTGCTCATTATAGAAATATTAGGGGCAAATCCCTTTTTCTCGTTGTATAATTAATACAGTCACACAAGACAGTACTGATGAGTGCCCAGAGCACTGTAAGGTGTAGTGACCCAGGACCAGTCAGGTGAAAACTGAAGAATCTGTTTGGAATCCATGAGAAGGTGAGTAGAATTAAGACATTTTAAATACCATTGAAAATAAGTTATCTTGGATTTAGTGACAATTTTGCTACATCATTGCATTCTTTTCTCCTGTTTTCCTCCTCTTCTACCCAGAATGCTGAAGAAGAGTCTGTTCTGAGACCTGGATGCCTTGAGGGTGATGATGTTATGCAGATATTTCTCGAATTTTAGTACCCTTTGATGCATTCACTGACCCAGAATATGGAGAAGTTTAAAGATTGAAAGTTTCAAGAACTGTGGTACCAGTTACAGATGAGTTTCTGTATTTCCTTACATGCATTTTCTATATTCTCAGTGCAGATATGTACCCATTTTTCTAGCTTCTGTATCAGTACCAGTAACTCAGTGCTTCTAAAAAATTTATCATTTCAGAAGAGCAGAAAAATCTTACTGAACAAAATGCTTTGGGCTCATTTTTGTAGTTGCATTAAATTTTTTTTGTAAATATTACCATTTAGTACTTCTTTATTTCTTCAAATGCTTTAAAGAATTCTGTTACCCTTTTCAATCAGATTAATTTTATTAAAATTGTTTATTTTGTATGAAAACTATATTAGGATCTTTCTTATAAAAAAAAAAAAGTTCTATATAAGGCAGAAAGTGGGTATTTTCTTGTTACACTCAAACTTGGCAATGAAATTCCATTCCTCCTTCTTCATGACACTGACTGTTTACAGTGAAGTAAAATCAAGTAAAATCTCAGTTTGGCCAGGGTTTGGTTTAGTTTGATTTTTTTGTTGTTTTTTTTGTTTTTTGTTTTTGTTTTTTTTGGGGGGGTTGTTTGTTTGTTTGTTTGTTTGTTTGGTGGGTTTTTTGCTTTTGGGGTTTTTTTTTGTTTTGTTTTGGTGTGTGTTTGTTTGTCTTTTTGGGTTTTTTGGTTGACAAATTCTCATGTAAGATTATGCAATTTTAATAACTCAATTTAGTCTCTAAGGTTTTAAAAGTCATCATCTGTTTCCTTCTTCTGGAGTAAATAGTATAAGATTAGCCACTGAATTTCCTTATGTGAGAGTTTGCCTACCTAATCAAAACTGATGGGATTTCACTCCTATCTGGATCAGACCTTAATGCTCTATAAATTCCTGTGCTATTGGCAGGAGATTAGATCATCAGCTGCAAACAAGCGAAGTTACAAGTGAACAACTGTTTTAACCTGTTGTTAGACAACTGGTAAAACAAATTACACTTTTAAATTAATTAGTTATGGCTATCTTAAAAGCTATTGCAAATATAAACAGAATGCATATGAGGTAACTTCACCTATTTGGAATCATCATAGTATTTAGATTGTTCCCTCCTTTTCAAAAAAAATTTATATGTATGTATATTGAAATACATATGTAAAGTCAGTGAGTAGGAGAGTTTGGTAGCAAGTTTAGATGAAAAATTTAGTAAAAAGAAACTAATTTAAATACACCTACAATAAGCATAAACTGTTTAAACTCAAGATAAGGGACAGTTAAATTATGTTCACAAATAGAACTGGGGGGTTTGTGTTCATCTTCCCAGTAAAAAAGAATTTGCATAAAGTTCTAAACAAAATTCTGTAAAAGAACAGGAGGAGTCAGGGCTAATTTGCTCCTTTTTCGACTGATTTCCTTATTCAGTAGGTAAATCATTCAAACCTTCTCTGTAAGGATAGAGAAAACCTGTGCCATTGTAACTATAACTGATCTAAAGTCGATATAATTAAGTCATTTCCATACCTGGAAATACACTTGAATTTGTTTGGTTTCTCTATAATTATATACAGTGTTTCGTTTCCTGCTTGTTTTCATGTGTTTACCAGCTGAAAATTGCAGTTTAATTAATGAAAAAATCTATACAAATACTAAGCTCTTTGAGACATATGTATTGAGAATTAACCTGGGGCAACTCATAGGCAAATTGTGGTTTTCTTTTGCTTTTTTTTTGCCTGACCTTCTTTACAAATGGAAGGTTGGGTTTTTTGGGGGTTGGTTGTTTTTTTTTTTTAATAGATCTACATGACACTGAAATTTCATATTGTTTATTGTCTTCCATGATGTATCAACCAATTAAATATAACTCAATAAGAAGAATTAGTACTTTTATGTCTGTATTTATAGACACTCATAAGTTTAGTATTTATGGTTGGTTTTGATCTGGATATAAATATATAAGAATTACACACAATTGGGGATTAACTTATGTTAGGTGTAGAGTCTTAAGAAAAAGAAGAGACTCTGAGTCTATCTGAGACTTTTTTCCTTTTAATTCAATGAACATTAAATCAAGTCTTGTTTGACATAATGATAGGCCTGATCTTCAGTGTTTCCTCTTGGTTTTGCTATGAAGTAAATTAAACATCAGCTTTGCATTCAATGTAGACTTTGTGCGTTTGACAATGGAGAGTAGTTCTGCTGTTACACATTACTGTGCTGACAGAGCTGTGAATTGTTGTCACAGTATGTTCATCAAATACCAATAGATATTTCAAGTCAATATCAGAAATTAAGTCAGAAATAGTTCTGCTAAAACAAACAAAAAAACCCCTTTCAAACTGAAAAATATATAATGATTTGATCCATCATATATATATTAAGTATATGGTATAGGTAGAATAGGTAATCAATGCAGAGGTATTAATAATTAAACTACATATTGATATTAGTACAATAATTTCATTGTTTCACTTTCAATGTTACTCTGCATTAAGTACCAATAATGCATGGTACATGGGCACATCATATATGTTGATGAGCATGAGTTCTTAAAACAAGTTCTTCTATTATTCAGATAACTTCCTAGGAAAAAACATGTATTCTCAAGAGTAAACATAATAAAGACACTTTTTAAAATGAAAGTCCTGAAGCTGTGACACAAAATCACAGGTTTTAATTATCCACAGAATGTATGAGACAATTATTAATGAGATGTAAGTCAGCTTTACTGACTATATTCATTCTGCTTCCAAGAAAAGATTTTTTTGTTCCTTTGAATATTTGGCATGTGTATCTTTTTGTCACATATATACCTTCAATTTTTACTTTGAACAGAATTTTATTTGATTTCAATTTTTCAGTCCCTTTCTTGTACTTTTAAGTTCTTCACTACGAACAAAACCTACCTTAATGGTTGTCACACTCAATAAAATTGATTGTATTGTGTAGGTTTGCCCTCTTTGTCATGAACAACACAGTAGTTAGACCTCCTGCACTCTTACAAAATGTTCCTTTGTACTTGTTATTTTGAGAATTCCTCTGGAAGAGCTTATGTCTTAAATAGTTTTACTTGGTTTATTGAATTTAGAGAAAGATATTCCTCTGGTTTGGACTACATATAAAGTGATAACTCTTCTTGCTTGGAAATGCCATTTCATCACTGAGCAACTAAACACTTGTGTTGAAGTTCTTGTTTGCTTCTGTCACTTACTTTTAAGAAATGGGAATGGGTAGAAATAAAATCTATCAAAATATTCTGTAAAAAATGGAGGGGCTGTGTTATGCATCTCTTATTTTTCTCCTCAACAGTAAAAATCCCCTGTTCAGTAGAGAACATCCATCATTAGGGAGTTTATTAATTCCCAAAATTTGTGAGAAAAACTAGAGATAGACTGTGTACTAGGCAGATTTGAAATTAGAGACTAGAAACTATGTGAAAGTGTAGGCACTAAGGATAAACAAAATAGGCTCAATCTACCTCCATCTTATTTATTCCTTACATTTACTGATGGACAGCTAAGCATTAAAATGCTGAACATACTATTTCAAAAATTTTTTTACTCTTTTTGATTTCTTTGGTTCTTCAAGAGCTTTGACTATCCAAAGAACTCTTGGCTGTACTCCAGATTCACTTCTCAGCAGTGCTGTTGATCAAATTTGCCTGTGCAGAGTGGCTGAAGCAGGAACTGTATAGACTACAGAACACTGCATTCACAGGAGTCTACACAAAAGAATAATGTGAAAGTCTTTTATTTTCTTTTTGAATTTGTAAACACCTGAATGGATCCTGAAGCATGCTGATTGCAGATAGAAGTAGTTTACATCAGGAACTCTTCTCTTTCTCTGCATGTGGATAGAGTATCACCTCTGTAGTTTCTTCATTTTTGGTTTTGGCAGGGATTTTTTGGGTTTTTTTGAAGAACCAACTTAGTTTTTCAAACATAAGCAATTCCATAGTCATAAATTAGCAAAAAATATTTTAAATGAACAGTTGCTTATGTAGCAGCTTTTTGTACATACCAGGTGAAATAGGTTTATAGGTTTATACATCAATGCAGGAAAGTGTCATATATCTTAGGAAATATCACAATATGCTCTTTGTTATGAAGAAAATTATAAAAGGTAAATAAGAAATTGTATTTAATGTAAATGGAGGAGTACAGGAAGTGATAACAACCCACAGAAGTTGCAAGAGTTGGTCAAATTGGAAGGAACAGTGTTTAATGATGACTTGATGTCATAAGGAAAATGAACCTTATGAAATAATTCAAGTGGAAATGTACCATGTTACAAGAGTAGAAAATGTGAGCATTTTAATGTAGTTTGCAATGTATTTGTATGATCAGAGAGTTGCAATAGAAGAAGTTAAGCAATCAGGACATACTGGAAGAAGTTCCTTGATACTACTAGATCAAAGAATAGAGAGAAATAACTTTAAATTATGTGTTTTAAAAGTACACCATTGAGGATGAAATAAGACTTAGATTTGTCTCAATGTGGGAAAAACAAAACATTGAGTTTAAACAGCAAGCTAGGGACAGATAAATGGCAGTGGTGTATTCTGCAGGGGTAGGAACAAGTAGCAAAATAGAAAATAATGGGAAGGTAGAAGTATGAAATCCTGTTGTCCTTGAATTCAGAAGCTGAAACTTGTACTTTTTCAGTGCTTTAGGAATCTCAACTAAAGGACTCAGCTTTTGCATAATCTAATAATAAGACATCAAAGAGAGAACGCAGAAAGCACAGTCTGAAGTATAACTGCAGAAACAGAATTAACTAGTTGGTGAAGACATTAGAGAAGAAAAGGAGTTTTGCAGATCAAATAATATAGTAGCAAGTTTTAGATAAAAACCTTTTTTTTTCATTTCAGTAGCTACTTTTATAATTTTTGAAAGACATTCTCTAGTACATTGATCAGCACTCCCATGTTCAAAACTCTTTATCGAATAATAATTGATAAAGTATTTGGTAAAGCATTTTTAAGCATCAAAAATTACATAGGTCATAATCCTAGGTAGTATTCTTGTGATATTCTACTTCGTCTTTTATTCAGCTGTGAAGTCACTCAGACACTACTATAAATATGTTTATTTCATTCATTCTGGTCCTAGAGATGGAAGTTGATCTAATCAGAAGTCACTCAGATGAAAAAATACCTTCTAAAATTAACTAGTATGTCAAAAGAAGATGTTTTTAAGGCAGAAATGTATGTACCCCATTATCTGAAAATTCCAGATCTGAGTTGTAGATAAACATAATCTGGGGATGTTATAAGCTCCAGTAAGAACTCTGTACCAATTCCTACCATGTGATTCTGCCAACTGTCTGGAAGTCACATATATATTTCTACTATAACTCTATTCACAGAATACCTGTAAGCATGCTAAAGACCACTGTATATACCATTCTTCTTCCAAAACTATTTGGAGCCTGTTGTGATTGCTATGTAATGGATGGCAGTATTTAGTGACAAAGTACACTTCTAATAAATGTTTTAAGTTCTCTGTGGGAAAAAAAAAAAAAAACAAAAAAAAACAAAAAAAAAAGAAGAAGAAATTCCTCTAATTTCTCTTACATTCTAGTACACTCTAGTACACAGGTGAGTTTTGGGGGTGAAGGGCAGTGGGGGTTGTAATTTTTAAGTTATTGTTGTTCTTCTGCCTGTTTCCAAATACTCCACTCTTTTGCCTTAATACCAAGAACAACTCATGTCATTCTTATTTTCTGTTCTATATGTATTGTACAGACTGTCAGAAATAAGACTTTGTTGTTGTTGTTATTGTTATTGTAACGTGGAAAAATGAGATTAAAAAGTTGGATGTTAGATTTGGGATTTCAAGGTAATTTATAAATGTACAATACACATGTTATATAACTGTATAGGAGATAGTAGAAATTATAAAGCCTCACAGGGTAGATAATTTTAATTTTAAATAAGAATATTTTATTTTAGATTTTGTACATTCATACACATATTTACATATGCCCTCATAGTATATATTTCTGACCAGTAATTTATGCCACAATACTGACAGAGAAGAAAAATGTCATATATTAATCATCTAGACAATAATTTTATATCCAAGTTCAGCTACTTAATTGCTGTATTAAGAACACTAATTCCAGAATACATATTGAGAAAATTAACTCTGGTCACAGATTTTTTTATTAAGGGAGGAAAACTTAGAATGCTGAAAAATTTCCAAGCCCTTCTTTCACATTGTAGGTCTTAGGTTTCTTAGTCTTTTATTTGAATTGTATTCACTAAGAAGCAATGTTTGAAGTGATTTAAATCACCTTCTAAACACAAGATTTGAAAGGTTCAGTACAGTGCAATCTTCTCTATATATTTATCAAGAAGCATGACATATTAAAGTTAGACCTTTTATCTTCCCATCATCAAGAAATAGATTTGGAAAAAAAAATTACTATGTTGAATCAGGTTCTTTAGCATCCTCTTGCATATGAATTGATGAAGAGTGGAATAACTCATTTACAGCAACCAGGACTGGTGTTTTCCAGGAACAGAACTTGAGTTCACCCTGAATGCAGACATTGTGTAGGCATCTTCCTTCCTTTTGTATGCTGGCTTGTTAACAACACTTCTCCTAGCACTGGGGAACATGGGTTTCGAGTAACCCTTATCCTGATGAGATCTGAGTCTCCAGCTTCCACATGCCAAGCCTTGGCTGTGTTTCAGTCCTCTTTAAACAATGACAGCTACAGCTGCGGGCACAAGATCCATACATCTTGAGGGAAAGAAAGAAAACTGACTTCATGTAGAATTTAGGGCACTTCACCTGAAGTAGTTCATAGATTCTTTGGCCTTCTCCTTTAGCTCACTTAACAGATTACCCAGAGATAGTCGAATTTAAACTACATAGTAGCATCCATGTTTTAAACTGAATGTGAGTCATACTGTCTCAGAGCACACTCAGCAAACAGATTTGATGAAGGATGGCATTTTTCTGGATACCAAAGTTCAGATTCTTACAGGTTTGCATGTGGATTTGGTGACCCAGAAAAGAATCTGTTACTTTCCTATAATACGCAGTTCCAAAGGTATTTCAGATGCCACGGCTCTTCTAAATTCTCTCTGTTTAGATGCTCAAATTTTGTAGGAAATTGCCAGTAGGTGGCCTTGACTGTTGCATTGTATCTGGCCTAAGTGTACAGTATCTGTGTGGATGATTGTTTGGCAAAACCTAAAAATCATTACTGTATTAATGCCAAGTGTAAGACAATTCCAATCTTAAATTATTAACGTGTGTGTCATGTAAAAAAAAAAAAAAAAAAGGTCAAAAAGATTGAAGTCTTAGAGTGATAATCTAATGAGGGTATGATACTTTAAATACCTCTGAAATTAATTTGGGGTTTGATGCCTTCTTTGATGTATTTCTATTTTCTTTGATAGTCTTAGAGTTGTCCACATTTAACAATTAAAGATTATGAGTCTGATCCATTTCAAAGATCCAGAAAGCTTACAGCTCTTTGGAACTTCCAGGAGTGTTAATACTTCTACAAAATCAGGTCCAGGTTTTTGAAAAAACACATTGCCCTAATTTAAGAAAGCCACCAAGCAAATGTGTGTTAATGATACTGGTACACCAGATCTTTGAATGCATGATGGTCATAAGTGGAATAGAAAATGATAATGCAGTGTTTTAATTCATAACATTGGGGGGGGGGTTTGTAAGAATTAAACAGCTAAGATATTACTTTTAAAAAGCAAGGATATGAGTATGTTCCAAATAAGAACATAGAATACAGTTTTCTGCAATACTATAAACAAATTATTGAAGATCATCTGCCCATTTGAGAAAAAAAGCCACTATTACCACTAATATGAACAAGAATATTCTGTCTAATAGCACATACAATTTTAAGAAAGAAAACCCTATTTTTTGCATTTTTATCTTGGTGACATTTTTTGTTTCAGTCATGTTTCAATAATCAACATGAAAAAATAAAAATAATTCAAAATAAAAGTTTATTAAATAAAATCAGTTGTGTTTTGAACATAATTAAATCAAAAATTGAAACTGCAACTAAGGAAAATTATTAAAAATAATTTTGGAAAATAAATTGCCAAGTTAAAGGTTTTCATAGTTTTTGTAAACTTTATTACAGCTTATTGTACATTCATCTTTCAACCATTGCTGACAGACAGACTGACATGAACTTCTAATACTGGTTTATCTCCAATATTGATTTCCCTTTTAATACAGAAAAAGATAAGAACACTTCAGTGAATGCAGAAATCATACAAATCATTTCAACTGCAAGACATACTTATCCTTAGAATGATAGTAACACTGGGCTAAATTTTCTGTAAATACACATAAGAAAAAAACTGTGTTTTCTTGGGAGGTTATTCCTCATTGGAGAACATATGCAGATGGCTTAATCTCCAGATGGTGGGCTCTTAGGAGGTCATTCACAGTGTGTCTTCGTCTTATTGTAAATCAGCATGTGTCTGCGAATGAGGACCTGTAAGGATACCAGTGTAGTTGTCAACTTGGAACCTATAAATTTTCAAAATGTAAAGGTTAGATAGCTGTACTCCTGAACCAGGAAGGACATATCATAAATTTAGAAAAAAAAAAAAAATAGTTCCCACTTCATGAAAGGAAGCTGATAAACAGTGTAATTATCACTCTTTTCATATTTGGCATTGATCAGGTAATTCACTGCTTGACTTTTTTAGCCAGCCCTCACACCCTCATTTGCTAGATACAGTGACTGTCCATCCAAGATTTTAGCTTTCTGTTTTCCTGAGGAGCTAAATGAACGTTCTTTACATCAGCTAAGTTCTAGTCTGTGAGTGACTAGCAAGACATATATGACTTTACATTCTGGACCAAGGCCTTGCCTTGAATACATTCAGCCTAAGGAATGGATTTGGTTTGAATAGAGATTCCCTATACTAAGACAAATAAAAAACATTTCTATTTCAGACTATGAAATAAGCAGCTTTGATAATTTAATTTAGAGCTAAAATTTGAAAACAATGAGCTCACGACAAAACTAGGTAAAATGCCAGTGAGGAGCTATATTTTGCAGTTTATGCAAAGTAAATTATAAGTTTAAAAAATACTACAGGTGATGTACCAAACCCCTTAAAAGGCGAATTGGTGAATATCCTAAAACTTCAGTTTATAATGTCAAAACATGACTGAAAACTATGGCACTTCTGATATCTCCGTCCCCACCCCCTGCCATCCCTTTGCAGGTACTGAAAGTTAAGTCATCCATAATGAGCAAATGGACTTCATGTTAAGTGGTCTTTGCTGGTTCAAGTGTTCTTGCAGTTTACTAAAAGCCTTCTAGTAACTGCCATATTCACCTATCAGTGAGGAAAGCAAAATCTTTGAAAGAAAAAAAAATTAATAATTAACAACACGGATGATAACTCAGTGTTATCTGAAATTACATCAAAGAAAAACATCATTTATACCAAAAAAAAAGAGAAAAAGACTTTCAAATATCTCATAAAAGCCCTGAGTTGAAGGTGCTAAAAAGATATAACCTATAAAGCTGACTTATGAGGGTAGAAAATAAAAAATTATTCTAATCCTTGAATGTGACTGTGCCACAAAGATAGCTCCTTCCAATTCTGGCCTCATCTTCCTGATAGTTCTAACCATGTCTGTTATTCACCAGAATGATCCAAAAACTGAAGGATCTCCAGAATTGTACTTTTTTTTTCCCCTATAATGTCACTGTTTTATTCTCTATCTTTAGATGTCTTTTGTGATCCAAAAGTGCATATTAATTTCTGAAAAATAATATCACAGATGCAATTGTTTTGGAATCCAAATCAGAAATTGCCATTAAAACGTCGTAAACGTTTTAATGGATCATATCAGTAAAAGACAGATATGAATAATAAGATTGCCATGTGTTGACTCTTCCATGTGACAGTGATTTGGTTTTTTTTGACCTTATAGATTGCTAAGTAGAATTGTAAGTATAAAAGATTACATATTTTTAATTATGGAGATAGCACAATAAGCAGCATTCATGGCAGCTGTGACAAGCAGTTTCTGTATGATATATACTTCTATATGAATTTCATAATAAAGGACAGATTTATTTACCAATAAAATAAATTTATTCAGAAGGCTGATATTACATCCCAAAAGAGAAAACAAATCATAAAATTAAAATTAATATAAAAGTATTTCTTAAATATATCTGAAGAAATTTCAAATAGTTGGACTCTGCATGAAAATGAAGTAATTGCCTTTTTTCCAAGAAGCAAAAGGTTCCAAGATTATCTAGGAAATCTTAAAGAAAATGTATTTTGAAATAATGATGAAAGACAGGAGTATCTCTCTTCCTCCCCAGGTAAAAAATTTTCTCAGCTGGATACTACTTTAGATGAGAAATTACAGAGAAAAGACTTCACATACCAATGGCTTCGTGCACAACTTTTGGATTATGAAGCAGCCAGTTCCAGAGATACAAAATGGTGAGGTCATCGCCTTTAAATTAGATTTTTTTTTTTTTTTTTTTTTTTTTTTAGATTTGTCTTGTAAAGTGAAACCCAAGTTAATGGTTCTAAAACAAACATGACTTTGCAGCTAGCGGACTGTACACCATATTTCTGGGTCCCAAATATAGCACCCTTTGGAGCTGGCTTAGTAGTCATTGTACAGATACTTCTTCCACATTGACATTGAAATTATCAAATGTTCAGAATCTTATCACAAATGTTACTTAGTTTTCCTTTAGCAATGCAGTGGGTGTTAGACTGTAAAGAGTGTAGAGAAAAGTGCTTATTCATCATATATTTTATAATGTAATTGATATATATTATGGTTTTATGTAATTAAATCAACTGTAACATTAGCTAAATTGTTAGGCTTGATTAAGGAAGTAAAAAAATACTATTTTTAAACTAAATATTGTGTATTTATATTTAGTCTTCAAAGCATAAAGCCAGCATTTACATCTTTATGCAACACTGAACTAAAATGTTTTAAACATGTTCCTTCCATGTTCAGTTTTGGTTATTAAACAGGTAAAATGTCAATACAATTAAGGGAAAGGTTCGTATTGCTAAACTAACATGAAGACATAGTAAGTATGTTTTGATCATAAATTCAATATAAGTCATTAGTATCTTAATGAAGTCATTAGTAGACACAGTGCCAAGCATCTCTAAGAAAACCAAACAAAGTGTCAGTAGGCAAGCAATGAGTTTAGTATATTAATTTTATCATTGTTTTCGTTAAAAATGTATTTATAATTAAATGGGCTGCAAAGTGTTCTGTCTTGTGCAGAAAAATATGCCACATTTCCTGCTTGCATCAATGACTGTAGAAACTACATGAAAAACATGTTCCTTAGGAAATATTTATCTGGCTTTGCAGAAATATTTATCTTTCAGTCATGATCCATACTAGAGAAATACACAAAGTATTTGTTTAAGATAACTTTCATGACTTTTAATTTGAATGAAAACACTGGAGTACAACATGTAATGATGTTTGAAAGTAAGAAAACACAGAAATTTATAAAATAAATTTCTTAAATATTATTATGTTACCTCTGCAGGTGTATGCTGTGCCCTATATATATGCTATGCCCTAAATATATGTCAGTATTTGTACTAACTTTTTTAAGGATCATGATATAATTTTTAATGTGCCAAAAGTCTAACTGATCTCCATTCAAACATCATTGGTAGACAATTTAGAACAGGTGATATATTTATTCAACTGAAAACAATTTCATTCCTACAAATGTAATACGAAAACTGGCTTTTCTACAATTTATGTCAACACATACAAAAAGTCATGCTGATTAGAATAGTTTAACTTAATATTTTATCATTTGAATAAACAATTGTTAATTATTTTTAAGATAAGTACAAAAAACTTAACAGTAATTGTTCTGATACTTTACTTTTACAGTTAATTTCTCTGATACATCTTAGTCATGGAATATTTTTAAATAATTTGGCAGGATTGTTTCCTGCAAAGATTCTGTGCAGGTATTTTAATGAGCCCAGTACAGTGGGAGTTACTGGAATTTCTATTCTATATTTTTCCCAGCTGTCATTTTTTGCCTGCGTTAGATCCTGCGATACGCGACAATAGACAAGTACAACTTGTGGTAAGAACTTTTTTCGTTGTGGGATTTTCAGAATTCAGGTATTTCCAATCTGTACCTGGTGTAAAAACAGGAGAATTTTTTGATTAATATAATTCTGTAGTGTTATCTCTGTTTGGCAATCAAGTCATCCTCTCATGGAGATCTGAAAAAATGTTTTAGCACAAAACCCCATGTAGGTGCATTGGGTTCTAGCTTTGTGGTCTGACACTGAGTTTGTTTTTAAGATTTCAAATGTTACTGTGCATTTTTTAAAGCTTCTAAATCTGCATTTTCAAAAAAAAAAGTTGAAAAAAATTAAATATGGTTCAGTACCAACTACATTATTTACTGAAAACTTATATTCTTATGAATTGAACAACTTTAAATATTCTCATATTCTGTATACAACATACCTAAATCATTCTAATGTGCCTTCAATGTCATTTATTGATACAGTAAGTTGGAATTGTATATTAATATGGTGACATTATTGAAAATATTGCATGAACTCAGACTTATTCCTACAATTTCTTTTTTTTTTTTTTTTTTTTAATATATTTTAAAATACCCTCTTGCTCTTTTCATGATTCACTCTTTTTGCAGCATTAAAAAAAAATTGGATTTTCTGAAACAGGTAGTTATGTAAGTTGACAGGAGGGGAGATATGAGCAATTTAACAATTTGAAGATTTACAAAATTGAAAGACTCTCAGAGATGCCCAAAAGTTCCTTTAATAGCCAGCAGTTGTGATTCTTATAGGCCAGTGTATACTCACTCCATTTCTAGAGATATAGACTTCACGTTTTAATGCCAAGTTAGCAATATTCTTATTGATAAAATTTTTTATAGTTTAAAAAATGGGGCAAAAATTTAGAAGCTAGGCAAAATTAGTATTTTATACTTATCATGTACATGATGTAAATATTGCATTAAAAGTATTTTCCAATTAGATGATGTGTTATATGCCTAATTTTGTTCTCTGAGCAATCTTGCCCCTTTCTAGCCTCTCCCCTCTTTAGCTTCACAAGGTATGCAATTTACATTTTTTAGAAATGATTCCATAAACTCACATAAAATTCGCCTTTGAAAAAAATGCTTTTAAGCCTTACATGTTACTATTACTGTTTACTTTAAGACAGATTTTGTCAAATGTTTTTCTCTGGCAAGTGTGTCCAATTCTTACATTCTGCTAAAATTTAAAGGGCTGAAATCATGAACCAAATGACTGTTGTGGGGTTTGATTGCAGCAGCACCAATAGTTATTTGTTAGGTGGAGTCTAGAACAGTAATTTGAGCAAATCATAATTTAATAATGTTATCTAAATTACATATTATGTAATTATTGGTAAGCATATGTGCACATAGGTAGATTGTATGTTATTTACACTAAGGAGTTCTATCCACAAAATACTGCTGCAATCCCACAATAGTATTATGTGGTGTGCCCACATAACTGGCAAAGTTATGGAATTGTCACAGCCTGTGCCACATAATAATGTAGCTGTTCCACATGAATGAAATACAGAGAAAAATGCAATAGAGGGTTCAAAAAATAGAAAATAGAATAAAATGTATCTCTAATGCAGAAAGCACTACTATACAGGCAGTAAAATAATGATGTGGTTTGTACACACAGATGGCTGGAGAATTTTGGGTTTAAAATTTATATAAGTTCTCTCTTGGAGGGTGAAATGTGAACATACTCCTACTGCTTTGGCAGAGTAGCTTACTTAAAAGCTGTGAAATCATGATAAAAATCAAGTTAACAGCTGCAATCATTATCAAAAAAAAATCTTGTAAAGTGAAGGAAAGTGGAAAATATATATGAAAAGCAAAGAGAGAGAGCAATCATTAGAAGAGGAAAGCATTCCTGGGTATTTCCAGTAGTTTATTCTTATGCCATATGCTCAATCATGAAGTTATCTGATGTCCTAGAAAATCCCTTGTTTTTATGTGTTCCATAAGCCTGCATTCTGAGTTTCATGTAGTTTTCTAAATGGTATTTGTGCACATTCCAGTAAATTAAAACTTTTTTTTTTTCATGGATTAAAAATTGCATTTCAATGGTTGCATATAATCAATAAAGTCTTCTCACTGGGGATTATTGCTTTGTAGTAATGTGCAGTAAATCTAAGACATTATTATGTTAATCTTGGTAATTTTGATGTGTGCTAATACATGTAATAGCATAGAAGTGCTTAGGAAGGCATGCTGACTTATAGTTTCAATAATTTAAAATTAATATGATTTTATGGAATAGCAGGTAGGATAGATTTCCTGATTCTTTTTGTATGAAGTTTAGGTTACTTACAGGGTTAACCCCTTCACTATTGATCAGTATCTCAAGTCATTTAGATGTAACTTGAATTCAAAAGCACCTTGTATCTCTGAAGGTTACAGAACATCTTGATAATTTTACCTAGAAACAGACAAATATCCAGATGCAAAGCTGTGTTCAAGGCAAAGATTCCTCCTGATATTAATTTTCAATTAATTAATAAGAAAGCTTTGTGGTAATAAAAAAAATGGCAGAAAGTCTGAAGAGTTAACCATGGTGATCACCACAGATGGAAGTCCAGTGCTACAGTCTGTGAAAAACTGTGCCAGTATCTTAAATTTCTTCCAAATTTTGGTTCAAAGTCATAAACAAAAAGGGAAGGTTTTAATTAGCTTCAGAGGACTTTCAGTCAGCTTCTTTAAAAAGCCAAAATTAAGTTTGCTACAGTGATTAATACAATCTTAAATGTTGCTCTGACTGTAATTGGGTAAAAACACATATCTTTATTTGAAATAAAGTTACACATATTTTACATCAGAGATCAAGACAGCCCTTATTAAAATCTAGCATATAACCCTGAATATTGTTGTCTACAAGATGGTGAAGGCTTAGTTTCTATGATGGTAGGGATTGCATAATAATACCATGGAAAGGCTAGCTGTATAAAATTCTGTGACCTCCTGGGTCTTTGGGAATTGGGGCATTAAGAAAACTTTTGTTGTGTGTTGTAACAGGTTAGATAGAAATAAGAATGATCACTTCCATTGGTTTGAATCTCCTTGAACATCACAATCATTGCATTATTTCTACTAATGAAAGACTAAAACCTTTCAGTTTAAAGATTTGGAACATAGGAAGCTCTCAGAAGCTTAAAGCAACTGTAAATATTAAGGCCCAAAAAATAGAAATAATTGGCAAGGTAAAGCATTTTTTTTTCAGTTTCTTGGCACTGCTATGGAAGAGAAAATAAAATATTGATGTTAACAGCAATAATAAAGACTAGCTGTGCAAAGCAAAACTTTAAATTCCTTGTCATTACACATATAAAAGGTGAACATCAGAAAACAAGAAATAAACTTTCTATGTGGACACAAAGGGTATGCAATTACTAAGAAAGAGTGTAAAATCTCTGCATCTTTGGAGTTTTTGGTTTAAAAATGCATGGACTTTTTAATGAATTTTACATTAAACAGTGACTGAGTAAAGACAAGGAAATGAAACAGGTCTCCATTTCATCTGAGTCCGCTAAGTTAGCCTGGACTACAAAGCCTGTCTGCATTGGTGCAGTGCTGCTTTTGGTACAGTGAGGTAGTTTGAACAGGAAGTCTGGAAATCGTCTCCTCCAGAATGGCTCCTACAACTTCACAGTAACAACACTTTCCTGAGAGAAAGGGAGCTGTGGGCTTTGGCCCCCTGGGGAAGGAGTTGAGACCCAGTCTCTCGATACCTGGTTGAGCAGTTGTGCTACTACAATGTGGGGCAAAAGTTTTGTGACATTAGTGCTAGCAGAGTCTTTCCTTTTCTGTAGTTTGTTTGTTTCTGTGTTAAAAAAGAAATACCCAGTAGACACCTAGCTTCTGAAAGACACCTAGCTCTTCGGCCCAGAGAGAGGAAAGGCTTAATCTGCTTTTCTGAAGGTCCAGAGACTAGAAAAGTATGTTCAGTACTTCCAGCTGACTTACACTGTGCTGGGGATTTTGCGGACTGTTCATCAGCAGTGTCTGATTTTTCCCCATCATTGTTACTGGCCTTTAAACTTTACCCTACATGTTCCCAAAACAGCACTGCTAAAATGAAATATGATTTTCATTTTTCTTTTGTCATATTTGTGTGCAGGTAACATGCCTCATGCCAAAACATACCACCGCTGGATGTTAGAAGTTTTTAATTAATATAATACTCTTGCCTAAAGTATAATTAAAATGCTGTCTGATGGTTATGGTTAATTAGCAAAAACCTAAAAGATTAAATTACTCACTGGGCCCATGACTGATTGAAGTGATACGTGTCCTGGATAAAGCATAAATATTGCAGGAAATAATCCAGTATGACATCTCTGACATTCAACTATAACTTAAATTATAGACTGGTCAGTAAATGATCTTAAGCTGTTTAAGGTTTCATCAGCCCTCCGCAAGATTGATTTTCTTCAAAATTACTGTACTAAAATGTTTTCTTTTGTTGTTGCATTGACTCAGATCACAAACCACAATTTTAAGATCGGCTCTTATTTACAAAAATGCTTTGACATAGTGCATTTGTTCAGCCTAGGCAACAAAAAAGGATTGTGGTATCATTTTGAAGAAGGTTGTTTGACAGACCCTGTTTGTTTATTTGGAGTAATGTGAGCTACATTCAGAAAATGTTATATTTTGTTTCATGATTGTGTACATTCTCTCCCACTGCTTCCAGGCAAGCCCTGTAAGCAGAGAAGACATGGATTTAGACCTTGTTTCCATGGCTGGTGGAAATGCTTTGACTGAGAACAGAGAAAAAATTAAGCCGCCATACAGACACTCAGCAACATCCTCAAGTAAGTTATGGTTCTTCTAAATATCATTTAAAATGCTAGGTAGAACTGAGCATGCTTGGAATCCTTAATAGCACATGCTGCTTATCTTTCTGATTCTTTTTTATCTAAAGCCTTTTCATATATTTACTACAGTTCTGTTTAAAAACTTTAATATCAATAGACTTTTCTCTTGTGATTTTAATGGGAAGTTCCCTGTGATGTATTGGTCTTATCATGTCTGAGTCTTGAGATTTTCTTTTCCCTAAAGTATGAAAAAGGGTTTTTTCCAATCTTTCTCTCATTTTTTTTCCAAAAGAGCTTTGAAAAAATGCATGTTTTGTTACCTGAGCACCTGAATACATATCACAAATGAAGGCACAGATTTCTGTCATGTTAATTACCAGTTACACTGTAGTATATGATCCCACTGAACTTATTGTAGCTCAGTTGTAGAGGATCCTTTTAAAGCCTTATATTTTTACAACTCTAATACCATAGAAGGTAACAAAAGAATCTATATTTAGAAAAAAAAGTCTTGAATGTCATAAAATTGTAGAATTTTAAGCTTCACATCTTATTTTGTGTGATAAAACTGAAGAAATGTTAATATATTTCTGATCTGACATACTATATTTTTCTATTTGGGTACAATTTTTTTTCAGATAAATATAAACATAAATCCCCAAAAGCACATTACAGAAAATATAAGCTGTATTAAATACCTTTGGCAAAATTATCAAAATTTCTAGAACTTTTTAAGTAGTGAAGTTTCTTGAAATGTTGTCAAAATAAGAATCAGGCATTTCATATAATTTATATATATAAATTGCTGGATTTACTTTTTGAGTAGGTTTTCATATATGCTGAATTTCCACTTTCAACAAAAAAGTAAAATTCAAGAAAAACATGTAAAAGTACTTGAAATCTCTGGTTTTCAGACATACTTTGTAAAGGCTTTAGAAAAAAGATTTATTTACATTACTTCACCACAAATAAAAAATAATAGTGATTCAATATGTTTGTACTTATTCATTTGAGTTACATTCCTAAAATTAGATTACATAAAATTTATCATCATAGTCTAAGTTAATTGTACCGATGGAGAAAGAACATAATTCTATCTTTGTGCCTGCCATCTTAGAAAAGAACAAATTGTGTCCTTAGTTCTTTTGTTTCTTTCCACTGGCTAGGGATGAAGTCACACCATTTAGATAAGATGAGATTCCTAATTGCTAAGATCCTGAATTTAGGTGAGATAACTCCAAACTACTGATGTCAATGACAAAATTACCGTTATATTCATATATCCAGAATAGAATGTGTCCATATCTTGAATAATTGAGTTAAACAGTATACACTGCATTCACATTAGGGTATAACTGTTGTGTAGACAGAAACCTACATTGTAACTCCATCCAGAAATAAATTAATGTGTACTCTTTTGACATGTAGAACTTGCCTGTGTGGATTTTGGAAAAGAGGAAAGTGTCATTGCATTATACCTTCAAGAAGGTGAGAATAGGAAAGCAGCAGGAAAGAACAACCAGCTGGCAGAGTCATAAATGTGAAGGGCGGGGGTAGAGAGAGAGAGAGAATTTAAAATGTCTGCTAATATAGGTATACTTTCAAAAAATACACATCTACTACACCATATCTACGTATTCATTCTTTTTTCAGTAGTCCAGGAACTAAGGGAAAAAAAGCCCAGGTCTTATATCTTTTTAAATATGTTTCTGCATATATGTCTGTATGAATTTTATAATCATGGATTTAGGAAATTAAACAGTGATGATACATTCAATTGTATCACTCCTGATGTATAAAACCGAACATTACTGTCACCTTTGTACATTTCAAATGCAGTATAGAAACATGTTTATTACGTTATTTCTGTTTGGCAAAGACTCTTGCTTTTCAATGATCAGAGTAAATCATTAGCCTCATAATGTCCTTAATCTGAAAACATAAATTTGCCTTTACTGAGAATGTATTTGTTACAAAATGCCTTCTTTTTCTATAGTCTCTCTTGGTTTTGCCTTCTGAAATATTAAATGAAGATGCCTAGGAACCGGTTCAGTGATTTAATAGGTGTGTTCCCTTTGAGTTAACCTGCAGTTGTATTACAGATTACTATAAAGATGCTGTGACATTAGAGGTGCAGTCATTTCAGTAAATTCTTAACTCAAATTCTTGTACCATTTTTTCAGGAGATCTCAACCTCAATGATTTGGCAAGCTTTAATTAATAAAATGTTACTGAGTTCACTTTCCAACATCCATCATTGTGGTTGTTCTTCAGAATTCAATTTTTGTTGGGAATCAAGAGCTGTTATTTGGGAGTATCATACATGTTCCTTGTGTACAACTTGTAATTTAGAAATTGTACCAATAAATTGTTGAGATCTTATAGGCTAAAAAGTAAATTAGAAATACAAAAGAGTGAATTCCTTAATATATTTACCAAAAAAACTCTTCTCAAATTCATGTGATACTGAAATAAAATACCTTTTATATATATAGGGAAATGTATGAATTATCATGTCTTTGTTAAGACGAAACATACAACACTTCAAGGTTATTATCTTTTAATTCACAGGGGATTTTAGAAAGGCAAAGTCAAGATTTTAAGAAATATATTTGTGAACTTCCCAACTTTTTTGTTCTTTCTATACACTGTTTTTTTTTCAAAGGCAGGTTGTTTGAATTCTGGATTAAACAATTGTAAGATTTTTTAAATGCCAAATTTCCTTTTTTTCTGAAAACTCTGGATGGGATAGATTAATCCAAAACTAACTTAATTCTGTTCCTTGACAAAGCTAAATTAATTATGTAATAAAAAGAATGCTTTTTAACACAGTATATCTTAGTTGAAGGAAAGCATTTTTTTGCTTAAAAGTATTTGATTTGCTTCCCTGTTACATGTTCAAAGGGAAAACTAACTGTTCATTAAATTGACCAAATGTTTAAAAAAAAATGTATAACCTAAAAGAAAAAGTAGCCATTGTTTAGCTGGAGTAAATAGTTATCTGTCTAATTTATTAGGACTTTGCTTCTGATAATGGCCAGTATGTTTTGATCTAAGAACATACTTACGTTATGTTTTAGGAGGAATATAATATTCCTTCATAGTTATAACTTTTTGCTCTCTAGTAACTATTTTTTCTTTTCTATTTCTTGGGGTTGTTTTTGGATGGGGCTGCTTGGGGGGTAGGGGGTTCTAACCATTCTTTATAATTTTTAACTCCATAAACATTGGTGTGAATTTTTAGTTGTGTTTTTTGTTTTAATTCTTTCCTGAACACTACTACTGTAGTCAGCATTAAGTTGCAAGATGGGCATAGAAATATTTTGCAAGAAATAGAAGTTAAGCATTTTTTATACCTAGCTAGAAAGTATGGTTTCTTGTCCATCCTAATATCCAATTTGTGAGTAGGCTATGACAATCAACTACCTTCTATCATCCTAATCTGTTTCTGGCCAACCAATGTTGGATGTATAGATGAGTCTCCTACATATTTACATTGTCTAACTGTCATCACAATTTTGTGGTTTTCTTTCCTCTGCAAATTTAAACTTTATTTTCATTAAAATTGCCTTGGGAACTGCAATCTCCTGACCAAAATTTGAAAGTGGAATGCAATGGGAGCTGTACCTCTGTTATTTAAAGTACTGCCCAGAATTCTTAATTCCTCTCCTCTTGAATTCTAGCTTTTCAGGAAGCCTCTGATGTCAGTAAAACTTCTTTCCAGGAAAAAAAAAATTAAATCAATTAGAATCTGAACCTTGTCATTCTTTTATTGCCCTTAGTTTAAAAAAATGGACCTATGTACATCTCCACTAAAAAAAGAGATAAGTTCTAGTTCTTCAGTAAATTCAAACTTTATATTCTGCTAGAAAGTGAAAATAAATTAATTATGCCTTTCTTACAGTGAAAAGTCTTCCAACTCAGAAAAAAACACAGTAACTTTTATTTCACTTTCTTTTTAAATCTTACTCAATTCTTTTTGCTTTTGACAGAACCCCCACCTTGATTTTTTTTTTTTTTTTTGCCTCTGTTTCTTTCATAATGAGAGTTGTTAGAAACCCTTCAACTTTGTTATAAGTAGTGTATGGTACAGCTTCACTTTAAAAAACCCCTGCTTTCCTGGTTCTTTCTCCTTAACACCACTGTTGTCTATATATTCTAGTTCCAGGACTGCTGTCTTTCATTTAGGATTTGTAAACTCTGTTGTAATAAGCATCTCATTTTTAAGCTCTCTGTGAATTTGCTCATATTTTACCAAGGGGTTTCTCGTGCGTATTTCTTTCCTACGTGCATATTTTTTTATGTATTTGTTAACTATCAAACAACATACACCTAATCTTTTTGAACAGGCTACAGAATGACATCTTACAAGATGCTGCTTAATTCACTTGGAGGTTACATATTAAAAAACATACCTAAATGCAGATTTTAAAAGGCATGTAGAACTTGCTTTCTTTGAATTTAACAGGCTAGGGAGAAAAAAAGATACTTGATCTCATGTAATTTCATCCTCTGTGTTTCCAATTATGAAACTAATTCAAGAACTGATACACAGAGGCATATTCTAAATTTTAAGTGCATAATTTTACAGCCTTATACTCTTCTACTAGGGTTTGGGAGTTCTTCAGTGTGGGTTTTTTTTGAAGAGAACTCAGCTTAAAAAACAATTCCATTTCAATTCATTGGCTTATAATTCACTTAGATATCCACTTAGGACCATGGAACCATTAGATCAACGATAAAGATTTCTGTCTTATGATTTGAGTAAATGATAACAGTTTTGTGTTTCATTTGCTGTGGAATGTTTGTTAAATAGATTCAAAAATATTTCTCAATTCAGTGCACTGAAAGGTCCAGTAATTTATGTTGGGCTACTTCAGATTGTTGCACTAGATGTATCTGTAAGATCTTAAAGATGTATTGGTAAGATCTTCTTTGCCATGGCACTCTTTCTTTCCTTGTTTTTTTCCTTCTAATTTGTCTCCTTTTTATTGATGTTTTTTCCACACCTGAATTTCATCATCCTTTCTTTTACTATGAATGGTTCTTGTTTCTGTCCTCCAACTTATTGCAGCACAAGCCTCCCCTCCCATCCACTCTTCCTTTCCTCATATGCCATCAAGTCTTCTGTTTGCTTCTACACATCCCAATCTGATTACTTTTTTCCTCTCAGTCTCTGTTTCTTTTTGAATCCAGATTATTTCTGGCAGTATTCCTCATATTCATCATCTAGTTTAGACCTCCTCCAAATATGGCCTGGTCAAGTGTACTGTTTAGGCAGATCTTGAGTCCAGTCTCTTAAAGCACTTATTCTTTGTGTTCTTTCTTATTATTGCCTTCATTTTCACTTCTTTTAATTATGTTAATTTTGAGAGTTAGGAACCATCTAGTGCCCCATAATCCATCTTCTTTATTCTTACACAGTTCCCCTTTGCCAATTCACAATTTTCTTCTTCCCCAGGTTTTTCTCCCTGCTCTGTGTCAGTCCCTTTGTCAAGTCATTCTAGTCTCTTGTGCCAGCTGTGCCAAGGCATTGTTTACCAAGTTAGCTTTAGTTTCTCTCACCTTGATTCTGAGACAGTCTCGTTTCTCTCTTGGATTTTAGTTGCAGCCCTTTGCCTCTTCTCTCAGTCTTTTTGTAGGAGTTTTGATTCTTACCCTCTTCATGGTTCCTGTAGCTATTCTTCATCTACCACAGACAGCATGAAACGAGCAGGCTTTTAAGTTCCCTGACTTAGCATGATATTCAACATTATCTTTAGGAACAGCCTTGCTTAGCTCCATGTGATATCATGGTAGAGCATGTTTCCATACTGACTGGTATTTTAGTGAATATAGCCCAAAAGGTCAAGAATTCCTTCTCTGATCATGGAAAAGCTTCAATTCATATATACTTCATCCAAATTTGGGCATATCCTAAAAGGAAGGCGCTGTTATTTGGTAGATTTCAGGTCTCCTCTGCAAAGGCCAACATAGATATTTTAATTATTGTCTTAGAAGTGACCAAACTTTCAGAAAATTTCAGGCAGACACTCAATGTCATCCTAAATGGTCGGAACTGGGGAAATAGATAAGGAGCTGAAACACAAAGTAAATGTAGAGCTTTAATAAGCGGTGGTGCTAAAAGTCTTTTTTGTAGTTATAAAAGAGTTCTATTTTACAGGAATATATTTGGAACACTATGTTTATTATGTTTATTTTAACTTTATGAATGGTACTTAATAAATGTTTATAATTTATTCATGTAAATGGTAATTCCTTTCAACTCCATGTGATTGAGTCACATTTTAGAGTTCAGATTGTTCAAGTATGTAATTGCCAACATGATCTAGTTAGAAGAGCATCAATGTTTGATAAGCAAAGAAATTTAAGTTCATTGTTTCTATAAAATTTTAGAACTAGTCTCTAGTCCTACCAGCATGAAGTCATGCAGATTTACAAATTCACTATTTACAAACAAAAGTTACTATTTCCTTAAAAAAAAAATTAATCATGACTATATTCTTTCTTCAGATCTCCATACAAAAAGAAGATATATCTTTGCATATCATACAGTATTTCATAGAAATTGATCCCCAGACTTTTCAATGCTACTGAAATATAATTAAGAAATTAAAAAATACAATGTAAAATTGCAGCAAAATAAATATTTTTACGCAAACAATGCAACAGAAAAGAATCCAACTTCAAGATAGCCATAAGTAACATTTTTAAAAAGTTAAGCTATATGGTATTGTAGCATTTACCTTTTTCACAGACCTGTCGAACCTACCTTCTTTTCAGAGTTTAAGTTGATGTAAATCCTTTGCTGCTAAGGATTCGTTCTGGTCACTTTCATTAAAATGTTGAGGTTTTTTTCTCCATGCCTTCTTATGCTGTATTTGCTTTTAAGTAATACAATATGGTTAGGACTTTGGAATAAATTATATCTCCAGACACACGTTAGGTGGATCGATAAATGTCCTATGACGTCTACTATGCATCACAAAATTTCTATCGTAACCTTTTTAACAAAGCTTTTCTTCTTGGACACCAAGAATTTCATTCAAAGCATTTTACATATTGCATTACTTATCAAAACAGTGGATATATAAACCTTGACATTTCTTAAAAGACCCAGGCTTTAACAAAAAAAAGACCAGAACAAATCGATAGCAGAAAACAGATTAAACAACCAAAAAGTGACTGCTTAGAAATAGAAGCATGTGACATTACCCCAAGACAAGCTTTCAGCACATACTCAGAATAGTTTTTTGATATATACAGGCATCTGAAAGTCTCTCAGACCGTACTGAAGCTTCATATATTAAATTTTACAAGTAAATGAATGTACAGTAAATAAGTTTTAGAGCCTGTCTTCCAAAGCCTGCTTTAGTATAGGAGAAATTAAATTGCTTTTCTTGGCTAAGATTTGTTCCCACATCTGTGGGTATTAGAATAACCATGTACCATGTTAAATTATACTTAATATACTTGCCAGGTTCTATTTAATTCTAGTACAAATAATGGCAATAATAATAATAGTTGTCAAAAATATCAGTACTGTATATAGTAAACCAAATGTAATTTTCTAATTTATGTTTAGTAAACATGTTAGTTTACATTTAATATATAGCTAATTCTATTTAGTAAAGATACCAAAGATAGTGTCTTAAAACAGTGAATCTTTCCGTTGCTGCCTTTGGGCAAGGCCCACTACAAATACACTTGAAGAACATAATGTGAAATAAAATTATTGTGATTATGCTTAAAATTATTCCTAAATCATAAATGCATATGTACATACCTGTGTGTGTATGTATTCATATTAATGAAATATTTGCCTCTTTATAGCAAAATATGACTGTAAATATCACTTTTATTTTACCAATTAAGAAATTATGCTAGTAGTAATTTGATCCATTCATATGCTAGTATGTGAACCATTCATTTGCAGGACACATTGCAGTTTAAGGGAAAATGGAGATACTGCAAATCCAAGCATGTCTTAAAAACTGTTCACATCATTAGTAATGCTGTAAGGGAAATATGTAAGGTCTCTCAAAAAAAAAACCCAAATCAATAAATATAAGAAAAAATATATAATGAGGATTCCTTTTGATATGTTTTGTGGATTTTCAGAAAGTTGGATTTGTTTTCTGGTTTGTGGGTTTGTGTTCTTTTGGTTTTTTGGTTTTTTTTAACAAGACTAGGTTTCTAAGGAACATTTCTAGGTTCAGTCTATTAATTCGAAGTACCATTGTCATTCCTTACCAGACTCTTGTCTTCTCTCGTTCGCTTGATCTTGACAAAATTCTAACCATTTCCTAATGGATGTGTCTTTATTGAATATTTCTGAAGAAAAAAACTGCCTGTTGAAAATCAGAATCCAAAAATCTGTTGTAAACACAGGTATTGACAACAAATTGAGGTTTTTTTTGTTTGTATGCAATTTTTGTTTTTACTTCTTATAAGATTCTACCTAGATGCTTACTTTACACTTAAGTCCAAAGCTACTCTTACTTGAGCACATGTGAGATACTCATACCTAGATTTTCACTGGAATAGCAAAAGACTTGAAGTAAAAGTAAACGTAGTAATTTGTGGGCATATGTATGTATGATCGATCAGGTGAGTCCTGTATTTGCAACACATTCCATTATTTGATTATCATTATTGGATTATGATTATTGGATTAGATATGAGGAAAATTTTTTTTCACTGAAGAGGTGGTCAAGCGTTAGAACAGGCTGACCAGAGAAGTGGTGGAATCACCATCCCTGGAAATGTTCAAAAAACATATGGATGTGATGCTTAGAGACATGATTTAGTGGTGCACTTGGCAATGCTGAGTTAATGATTGCACTCCATGATCTCAGAGGTCCTTTCAAACCTTCATAAATCTATTATTCTATTCTTATTTTTTCATTAATCTTTCTGTTTGGTCTTGCATTAAACTCTAGGAAAAGGAACTGCCACAAAACCCTTTCTCATTATGAATGATGTTTCTTTGCTTTAGGACACAGTCTTTCCATCATAAATAAAATTTAAGCCACTAGCAGTTACAATAGCCACTAGTGTAACGTCTGAGAAATAGCTGTGATACGAATAGGAGTAAGCAAACTGCACTATGCTGGTGTAATTTATCTGTCCTTGAGAATTCTTCTTCAGGGTATAGGCTGTTGGTTCTCCATGCCAGCTCTGTCTTTCATCACTCCAGTTACACTGATAACTGGAACAGCGGTGTTGATAATAATACCCATCTCTTAGTACTATTTAGTAGGTATCAAAAGTGCTTTATCAGAAGTGCAGACACAATTCTGCCCATTTCAAAGATGGAAAGATGGGACATACAAAGGGAATGGCTTATGGTGATTCACAATAAACCCCTCTGTAGATATTTCATTCCAAATTAGTTGATCATTCTCTACAATGGCTTTATTTTCTTTGGCTGAATAGTGCTGAGAACTGTGTAAAGGGTGGAAAGAAATAATACAGAGTTGGTCTGTGCTTCAATTCAGTTTGTCTTGGTCACAATTGTATAGTAGAGTTTAAGGCAAATGCTATGAAGTCTAACGAGACTAGATTACAAAAAAAAAAAAGAGATTCATGACTGTCGGACTTTGGGAGAGCCTTTGATTTGTTAAACCTGCATACAGCAAGTCTTTGCGATTTGTTAATGGAATTATAATATATATTTCATACTCATGAAGGACAATATATTCCTTCCAATGCATTGTATATAATTACAAATGGAAAGGAAAAAACCCTACAAGTACAGATTACTGAAGTCCATCATGAAAATACTATTTAGCAGTGCACATAGGTTCATAGACAAATGAGGTTGTTAGTCCACAAATAATCCAGATCAGACAGTTAGAATTAGATTGACTGTCTTCCTGTATTGATTCTATCACTGCTAGACTAGTTTTCAAATTTATTATTGATAGGCTCTTTCTAGCATCTGTTTTTACTGTTCTAAAAATACTGTAATTAAATGTATTTTTTGTCAAAATGTAGAAAAAAAGTTGGTATGTCTTGTTTGTATATATTGTGGATATAATGTTGAAGAAAAAAAAGCATAAGTTAGCTCCAGTTTTGTTTTTCACTTTAAATATGCAATAGCTATTGCCTTTTTGTTTTTATTTTAACAAAAAATTCCAGTCTTATTTTTGTTGTTTAACGATGTTTTCAATTTCATAAAATATTTCTTTAAATTAAAGGCATGCAATTTAAAAAATACTATTACCATGTTAGATTTATTTTGAAGTTTCACTAATTAACCACTTAATTTACTAATTTGAGGGTTTCAGTCTTTAGTGAATTTGTTATGGTTCCCAGGCAAAATAATTAATGGAAAGTTTACTGATTTATTAAATATTTTCTTTGCTCTTTAACAAAAGCTTTTCTGTACTAGGAAGATCTGCTACCATTGGAGGTGTTGAATAAAATAATCCAAAGGCAAGGAAACTGGGAATGCTGTAAAGGCAAAATATCAGAATTTTAAATCTTTAGGAGATATATCTAGAGTAAATGATATATTTTAAGAAAAAAAAATTACTACATCTGTAGAGCCCTAACAAGATGAATGGAGATAATGTTAAAAATATTTGAAAGCCCTTGGTTGCCAAATGACAGAACTATTTAGTAAGATATATTTGCAATAATTTAGGAATTCATAAGAAAGGTAACTGTAGGCTGGGAAAACCTCCTGACATTTAGATTTAGCAGGCTACAGGAAAGCATCCATGAGAAAAAAAAGAAATTCATACACTTTGAAATTTATAGCTATGTTTTATATATTGGTACATAGAATGATGTTCTACTTTTTTGTCACTATGTATTGTAAGAAATTTAATTTTTCTATAGAGAAGTACTAAAAATTAAAAATATCAAAAATATTGAAACTATGTAGGTAATAATATTTTCCTTTTGTAAGTGGCAAAAAGTTGTTCATAAAATATTATAAACTAGCATGTTTATATATATATATATATACATACACTCATAGACATAAACTGCTGTATTGTGAACATCATATCATTCTTTTGCAAATTTTGGGTTGTCTTTCATAGATGTTTTCTTTCTTACAGATGTCAAAGATAGATATCATCAGGTGTAAAGTGTTCATTTATGTTAAATAAATATTATATCTTTGGTCGTGCCTACTGATTATTTCATTAAAATAATTTTCTGAAGAGTTTTTTTAGAAACTATTGTCTAAATCACTCCAGCATCTGTATGCATGACAATGAAAGTGATTGTTTCACATATTCCTATGTCTTCTTGAATTTTTCTGTGGCACCATCCAGCATCTAAGTTTAAGCTATTCCTGAGCTTTGAACAAAAGAAGTCTCTCTTTTATTTGATCTAATATAACCACAAAACTTGTTAATTAGATATATCTTCTGATCTAGTTCTTCATCCACTTGAAGGATGAGTTTCTGTGTCAAAAGCATTGAGTATCTCTGTAAGTGTTTAAGTTCAAAATGGTCACATAATAGCATTTCTAAAAATATGATAATTTTGGTTAGTAATTTTACTCTTTTTTGATAAGGAGTTTATTTTTTTAAAGTACTACCTTGTGAAAATACTTGCATTACTTTTAAACAGTGAGTCATACATAACTATAAAAATTGTGGGCTGTCAAATTAGACCTAGAAATAGTAATGTCTTGAAATGTATATGGTACAGTGAAATTTAGGGAGTTTTGGTTGGTTGATTTGTAATTTCATGTCTGTTTTGTTGTTTAGAAAAGAATATTTCTACTCCAGAAAAATCATATTTGGGTCCATCTCGTAGAGAACGGATATCATTTCGAGACCATGCAGTGCAGCTAAGCGGAGGATGGGGAGCAGGCAAAAAAAGGCAAAAGCTTAAAAATATGAGCTGAATATTGGAGATAACTTAAGTAGTTGATTTAATCAAACATGGAGAGCATATGAAAAGCTGATTATTTTTAAGCCTCTGAATATCAATTGTTGAATTTTCATTTATTACAAATAAACCAGTTTCAGTAAACTACTTTTGACGTACTTTATTACCCATGGTTACAGTGGTTTGGGTTTTGTGGAATTTTTTGGTCAAAGTATTTTATACCTGTCAGTAAGTTATCATAGTTTGTGTTTTCAATTGCTTATATGTTCATGTGGCATAGAATGCAGAACTGATTAACTCTACAATGTTGTACAGTGACTAAGTTTAGGCTTGCTTATAAGAACTGGATGAGAAGTCCAAAGTAATAAGAGTTCATGTTCATGTGATGTATGTCACATATTGAAACACTGAATTCTCATTTTCTCACAAAATAAAATACATGCTTGCAGACTGTGTTGTGAGCTATAACAGCTGGCAATGTCATTCTTAGGGAAGTCTGTTTAGAAGATTTTACTGAACCAGTACACAAATGATGAGCATCTGCTTTTCTTTTATTAGGAATATGCATAGTCTTCTAGATCTTTCATCATAAATTATTGTCATAAAATGATAAAGCAACCTGTTATGGTTTTATACTTTCAAATACTTCTGTTTCCTAGAGGATTTAAAAAAAAAAAAAAATTCTCATTTTGTTCTGGGGTAATGTAAAATTAGATCTACATGTCGCTGTTAACCCAACTTAATTTTTTCACATAGAGAGGCTCCTTCAGACTCATGTGTAAATGTTTTATGGTTCAAGGAAATCTAGAGTAAAAGAAACACTGTTTCAACTGTTCACAGGTATCTAACTCGTTACTTCTTGTCAATGCTTTGTCCATCAGCATACAGGACAGAAAATGTTCCTTGATTTCGAAGCCTAACATTATTTTAATATTTTCCACTTTAAAGGTATAAGTTGCTAACTGGATCTAAAAAAAGGCTGTCTTTGGTATTTCCTTGTCTGTTTTTGTAAACTGCAATGCCCTGTAGATGGAGAAAGAGGTGGAAAGGGTAATGGGGCTTGAAACTTCAGCAGTCAGTAAAGAACATAAATTCTTGCATTGTGGCTGTTTTTAAAATGTATTTAAATTAACATGTGATGTTATTTTGTAAAGCATTTTTTATGCTAACATACATATCTAACTATGGGTTAAAAGAATTTATCTCCATTTTTGTGAATACTGGCATTCATTTTCAGATAAAAAGATGGCTGATCTCATGGAAGACCTCCAGTAAATAATTTTGCTTGTTTGAACCACTGTCCTGTTCTTATTACCACTTTGCTTTAGAAAAGTCAGTGCACCCTATTTGAGAAGAGATTTCTTTGCTTTTCTGGGGAATTATGGCCAGGTTGCTTAACCTGACTATAGAAATGCTGTGGTTGTCAACAGGGTGTAAAATGTCAGTGATGTTTATCTTACCTAGTTAGTTTCCAAATGTACAAAGTCAGTGTTCAGCTTGATTTCAGGATCTGCAATATAATGACTTTTAAATATCACCAACAAATACTGGAGCTTTTGTGATTTTGCTTTTAACATCAAGGTTATAAGTTTTGTAGGAAAAACTCGGTTATTTCAAAATATCTGCCACTGCACCTGGCAGTGTGTGTAGCCACTGTTACAGTTATTAACTAGAAATTAAAATACAAAATCAAGAGGTTCATAGCTTAACACATCTTTCAGATTGTCCCCTCTGCTTGTCTAGAGTATCCATAATATACTGCACATCACCAATGCTGTAAATAAGAGATATTTCAGATTTTATGCTTCTTTCTATATCTGTATCATCTATATCTGTATCTACATCTGTATTAAAAAAAAATCTGCTGTGTAAAAATTATCATACCTAATCTCTTTGTTTTCAGGGTGTTTCTGAATGAGAAATACCTCCCAGCCTAAATAAAATGGTTTGGCAACATTTTTTAAGGTCTTTTGTTTTGCAAAGATAAATGGTAGCTTTTTAATGTACAGTTTACTAAATTATAAATTGGAGTGACAATATTCACTGACAAGTCTTTTAGGTTCATAATATGCTTAGTCTGCAGAAGTTAAGTAATATACTCAATGTAAATTAAGGTATAAAATATGGCAAAACATGTTGTTTTCATCATATAACATTGCAATGTGTCATAAGATGAGGTCTTATTGCATCCAACACATTTTTCTCAGAATCACAGTGTTCGAAGTACACTATGTCTTACCAAATACAGAAAAAATGTGCAAGGTGCAACATCTGTTCAGGCTAGCAGAAATTATTGCATTTGGAGATAAGCTGAAGCAACCAACATGCCCTGGTGTTCATAGTCACATTGTAGGGTATATAAGGCCAGAGGTAACACAAACGATACATGTGGTGGATATTTATGACATGAATTTTTCAAGCCCTACTCTGCAAGCAGTCTTGTGGGGGGTTTGTATCTTTAGGGGATTTTATTTTAGTTTGCTCTTTTTCATTTGGGAGGGGGTGGGGGTTTTTTTGGTGTTTGTTTTTTTTTTTTTTTACTTTTCTTTGTTCCTTCCACACCTGCCCCCTGAGTAGGTAATTTCCATTTAGGACAAGAACGTATTCTTAAAAGCGAGTTTCTCTGTTAATCTGTTCTGATGTTGAAGTGGCTGTGAGTCAGTGACAATCCATCAAAAAACTTACATCACAGAACCCTGAAACTGCATTCCTGGATGCACTACTGCCTTTGCAGTGCTTCAGACTTCTTCCAGGCTTGCTAGCATCATCTCCTCGACCCTTTTTTTCAGACTTTTCCCTGAAGATGTTTTAACGTGAAGGAGGAGGGACTTCGTATGAATGAGCTCTTTTAAAAAATCTTCCTTGTATGTATGAAGCTTGAGACTCAGGAATGTAGAAAAGCATTCGTTCGAAACAAAGAAGAAAACAGCAAGGTGCATTTATGTGTTGAATCATTTATGGGTGTTATTCGCGAAAGGAAATTGAAGAGCTTTCTACAAGTGCTCCTGAACAGAACCCTGGATTGTCTTTACCTGTGCAACTTAGCTGGAGTTGTGCTCAGTAGTTCTTTAAACCCGCTGTTGTTTCAACCGGGTCATCAAGAAAAACACCTGCAGCCACAATTAAAAAAAAAAAAAAAAAAAAAAAAAAAAAAAAAAAAAAAAAAAAAAAAAAGAAAAAGGCAAGTTCCCCAAAAGGCATAGTCTGCATGCTAACGAGGTGCTAATCTGCTAATCACCCCCACCTGAATGACAAGTCTGAGAGAAAATGTTTCTCGCTGAATAAGGGGCAGATTTACCTTCTTCAGACCCAGTACCTGTGCTGACCCAAGAGATAATTGCTCAAAGGCATTTTGTGTTTTAACAGCTAGGTAAATAGTCAATGTACAACATAGACATTGCTTTGGTGCAGGGTGAGTTGGTGTTACATTTTAACTTAGTAAATCATTATCTTTAATTATTAATAATACTATTCGAACCTGCATTCATTAAAGACGTGTCCACTGTACATAGTGATTACATTTTTAAAAAGCCACAGGTGGCATCCAAATCTGGCCTCAGACACATGGCTGCAAAACTGTCTCTTGGTCTTCCATTACAATTGTTAAAAATACTATGAGGAATATATTAGATTAATATATCTTTCATTTTAATTTTGGATTCTCATGATAACGGCGATTTATGTTTGTGAAGGTACAGTCTTTCCTTGATACATACTGCAATTCCTTCTATTCCTATTATTCCTTCCATTCATGGAAGCCAGACTAATATTCTGGGAGACTATGCAATCTTAATATGCTTTTCTTTTGTCAGAAAAGCACATATGAAAAGTAGCTATTACCACATGGCCCCAAAAAAGTAGGAATAGAACTCTTAATTATAGTATAAAAGATTGAATTGCCTGATGTTACATCTCAGTTCCAAGCAGATTGTTCTTAGTTGTACTAGCTGGAGAAAACAAACAAACAAACCCCCTGCAACTTGGGGGTTTAATGTTTTTTATTGATTTCTACAGTCATAAGTGAAAAACGAATGAACTGTTATAGCACTTGCGACATAATTGTGTTTGAATATTAATCTGTGTCTGTCGCTGCCGTTTTTAGAGTGTGTGTGAGAGTGTATTCATATACACTTTCATACATACTTTTGCATATACTTTCATATATCTACATCTATACAGATACGAGATTGGGATGTCAACCGGTCATGGATGTAGGTGTGGTTCAGTGGGAATGGGACACCTCACACAAAGTCAGAAAAATATGCCAGGTGTAGGGAAGGAGACAAGTATGGCCTGTAAGTAACAGTATAAATAAAGTCAAGTTGGGTCTTGCGGAGAACTGCTCTCCTGCTTTCCAAGGTAGATGATGGACAGAAAAATGCTGACCACAAGCCCTTGGCTACATTCTGTGCCTTCTGGTGCCAAGATATACTGAAGGTTTGTTAGCAATAAAATACCTATTGGAGAGATGTCCATTAAGTTCCATGATGCCAAATGAACAGGGATGGATTTCCGAAGAGATTTTTAATGGAAATATTGTCTAACTTCCCCAGACTGACCACCCTTACAAAGACTAGAAGTTGAAATTAAAGACACTATGAGCTACTCTCTTATTTGCAGGTCATTTAGACAAGTGGATTGTTCTTTATGAGCACTTCCTCAGTCATTTTGGTGACAGATGCTGCTGACACAACGGGTTAGTACCTAACTAGCTGCCAAGGACTAGCGTTTATTCCTCCCCTGGTCTTCATTCAAATGTTAAATAGATTTGTTTGGAGTTAGTGACCTTTTCTTAGTTGATTGATTGTTACTTACATAGCGCTTTTGAAAAATTTTTTTTGTAAAACATTAAATAAGCCAAATACTTAGGAAGATATAAAATTACTTCTGACTGAGATGCAACTGATAGCTCTTTAACAATAAAGCAGGCAAGACCATTTTATGTCGGTAACAACAAATGCCGATTTCACAAACTGAAGGAGTGATAAAAAACGCGTTTGTTAATAGCTAGGGGTTAGGTTTTCTTTATTCCTAACTTATTCCTTTGTTAAATTACGCTTATACAAAGAAATCAGAGGTTAGCAAAATTTTTTGTGAGGCACTACTTCAATTCTGAATGCAAATAAGCACCACCAAGTAGCTGAGCCACTGCCAAGGTGTTCCGCACATATCCTGAGATGGAAGACAGCTTTTTTTAGGAGAGTGCTATAACTAATTAAATTCTAATAAAGGATAAATGCCTGTATTTCAAATCGGCGCAATTTTCTGTGCTTGTGAGCCGTAATCTGAAAAAAAAAAAAAAAAAAAGGAGAAAAAAAAAAAAGTCCACAAATAAAATGGGGTGTATATTCCTGCTGCATTCCGATCATGAGATGAGGGCTGTCCTGTCCAAGTAATGTGGGTTTTGTCACCACTACCGGGTAGGAGAGGTTCGGGAGGTTGTTCATTGCAAGAACACAGGTCAGCCGTAAGTTTGGCTCACTTGTATAATAGGTTGCTATTCGTGCGATTGAATATAGTTCTCCAGCGGTTTTTCTTTAAACTATGGTGTCTTGTGAGTGGGAGAAAAAAAAAAAAAAAAAAAAAAGATTTTTGCCGGATTGGAAAAGCGCGGCTAGGCGATAAGAGAATAAAAATACCGGCCTCGCAGTCTCGAGAAATGGCAGTTTCTGGTGGCTTTTTCTCTTGCCTCGCAGTTTACTTTTTAATTTGCAGGTTCTGTGAGAGGTGCGGCTGCGGCCGGTGCCAGCTCGGAGCGGCTGCGTGCGTCTGGCTCCGGAGCGGCACCGAGGGGCTGTGCCCGCAAACCGGACAGATCCTGGCTTCCATTCCACCAGCGACAGCTTCATTCTCCAGGGCGGATCCAGCCCCGTGGATTTCTGTGCGACATTTGACCAAAAATATTTTTTTTAAAAAAATCAAAGAAACAAACCAAAACAAAACCAATATCAAAAAGCTGCGTTTTGCACAGCCATTTCACGTTTGTGCCGTTTTGATTCGCATTTAATTTCAGGTAATGGCTTGGGCAGCTGTTGCCTTTCATGTAACGTGCAGTCTGGCCGTGTGCCAGGTTGAGCTCAGAGCCTCGGCCAGGGCGATGTGGGAACGACTTGTCCCTGCTCGGGAGGGATGCGCTGGCTGTGGTGGCAAAGGGACCGAGTGGGGGACCTGCTTTCACCTGGTCAGCACCTCTTGCCCTGCGAACAGGAGGCGAGGCAAAGATTAAAGCTTGCGCACTTCTGCTCTACCTGATTACTTGATAATATGAAACATTTTGTGCCTTGCCACAGCACAAATGCAAACAGAAATAAGAGAATTTCCTGCTGGGTCATGTCGTCTCCTCACTGGCCATCGCTGCCTGATACACTCTAGAAAGAGCCAGCACACAAACAGACTAAGAAAAATGTCTCTCATGGTGACATATGCCGGGCATGGGATTTGTCAGGAAAAGTAAAATATTTCGAGGCAATTTGTAATACAGTGGATTAATTTGGGTTGCCCAGGGTAGAAACAAAAAGAAGACTGTCTCTAACCAAAAGCTGGGGGCTGCCTTTATTTGCCAATATCAATATTTGTGTGGAAAGCTTAAAATATGTTGTTTTTCCAAGACCTGAATTTTAAAAGGAAGGGGGGGAAGGACGAGAAGGAGGCCCGTGGATGAAATATTAGCAGCATATCGGTTAACCACTAAGTTCTTTTTTGTATCCATCTAGCCGTTTCTGGTAAGAAGGGCAGAGAGTCTAAAGGCTCGGGGATAGATGCTCCTTAATGCAGGCTAGCGTTTCAAAAGATATGGGCAGCTCTCAGCAAATGACAAAATAAGGCTGAGGCTGTACAGAGGTGGTGCTGAAAGACCGGAATAAAATTGCTCTGTGGCTTTCAGCGTCGCTGAATTACACATTTTTAATCGCATCTAGCACACGTCGCTTTGGGGAAAAAAAAAAAAAAAAAAAAAAAAAAAAAAAAAAAAAAAAAAAAAAAAAAAAAAAAAAAAAAAAAAAAAGCAAGGGTTCTTTCAAACGAGGTAGGCTTGAAAACCGGCAGTCCTTGTCAAAGCAGCTCAATGCATCCATTTGTTAGTACGTCCAACTGGAACAGGGATCTGTTTCTTAGACCCTGCCCCTTCTGTCTCACACCTTCCTTTACCTTCGTGCTTAGAAACCACAATGTCCACCCATATTTCATGCCTTAGAAGAAATCAATTCATCTGAGATGACAAGGCAGCCCCCCACACACTCTCCAGGCCTCTCGATATATTCAGAGCCTCGGGTCGCTCCGGTAATGTAGCCCTTATATTTTCGGAATTGTCCCAGTAGCAATCAAGCTGCCGCCAGGGAAGGCTGGGTAGCTTGCAAAGGAAAGCTTTGCTTTTAATTTGCTCTCTTGCATAGGTACGCTAATGCTCGGTGCCCGACAGCCCAGCGTCGGTTCACGATGGGAGAGCAAAAGGGGTAATTTAGACTGAATTGTTCACTAAAAACTCGCTATCAGCTCCTTTGGGGGACGGCCCACTCCTTGGAAATAAATTCTGGGGTAAGAGTGGGAGGAGAAGCAAGTGTTCACCCGTAAAAACCGAGCAGCCTGCTTTTTCACGTCTAGATTTTTCTTCTAAGGCGTCTGTTTCCGTGATATGAAGAACGGTGTTTTTCTTCTGCCTTGCGAATACGTCTATAATTTGTTGGGAAGCTTGGCAGAGGGGGAGAGAGCGAGGATTTGGCTTGTGAAGAGCCGCTCCGGCTGCTGCAGCCCGGCTCAGCCGGAGCCGGCAGAAGCTTTGTCCCCCATAAGGGCAGGGGGACAGCCGCCTCCGCCGGGGCTGAAGCTCCGGGCTACCCCAACATCCCGAGAAGTCAGACCCTACTCTTAGTCGAAATGCGGCGGCGGGGGAGGAGCGGAGGGGAATAGATATGTCTATCGGACCTGAGAAGCATCTTTAGGAGCAAGTCTCTTCTTTCTGGTGGTGCCAAACTGCACGGAGCTTTTAGTCCCACGACCCGACTTTCAAATCCTTTCTAAATTTGATAAAGGGCTACAATAGCAGTCCGATGAAGCATAGATTAAATTCGTGTAAGATTTGTTTTTATAACACATATGTAAGTAGGATTCATTATAATTTGAACTAGATCAAGATAAGAGATTAATGCTTTTATAGAGCATCTCTGCTGAGATTTCCTATGAGACTGAGATTAAATCAATACACTAAATATTATCTCATTCAATTTTGCGTTTAAAAAAAAAATTAAGAAAGGTCACTACCTGTCGTAAGAAGAAAATTGTCGAGGTTTGTCCAGCCCTGACAGCAGTCCTTCTTTCCTAACGGGGTAACTTTCCCATTCACTAAATTTCTTGCCTGCTCCCTGAATATGCCTTTGAGGCACACGGAATCTTCATTTTATCTGTGCAGGTGTCATACAGGATATCTCCCGAACGGCTGAGGTACTGCTGTTAAAGCGTCAAACTGCAGGAACCGTGAAATGATTGCTGTCGTTACCTTCGGGCTGTTTTGTGGACTAGACCTGGAAATGTCTGAACCTCGAGCCTGGCTGGGAAAGTAGGAAAGTCTCCAGGCTCGGGCCCAGCCTAATGAGAGGTGACACCACTTTCCCTGTGCGAGGTGAGCGGCGCTCAGTAGAGCCGTCCGCTGCTCACGCAGAATTAATATTAAGTCACCGAGTAGAAGCGTGGTGGATTTGCTCCTACACTACCACTGGTCTCTGAACCTACAGGTCCCAGGTTTCTGGTAAAGTCACTCCAAACAGTGTCAATTAAACATTTCCTCTCCGAACGGAAAATCTTAAAGCTACCCACGTACACCAGAACCGATTTGTGTTTGCTCAGGTGAACAAAACCTGCCTGTTAGGAAGAAAATTCGTTAAAGGGGGCTTGGACTGGGACCTTTTACAGCCTGGTTGTGGAAATCCGAAACATAATCTTTATTTTCAGGGATTAGAATAGTGATGCTTCACATACAGCCCACCCCCCCCCCCCAAAAAAAAAAAAGCACCAAAAAACACCCCAAAAAACAAAACACCCCCCCAAAAAAAAACAAATAGGAGGAAATCCAACAGTCCCCAAAACTCAGCTTCTTTCAGTGTTCTTTGAGAGGCAATGCACTTCTTTTTGCTGGCAATAAGAATATTTCACATGATTCTTCTCACAAACAGGATGTCTGGAAAATTATTGCTCAGCCAAGATAGGTTTTGGATTGTAACTTGCGTTCGCCACATTCCACTGGGAGAGATATGGAGCGAGTCAGAGTGTCTTTTTACATCTCTTTTTTCTTCCGCACATCAGATCGGTTCCCAGGACCGAGTGGCAGAGACCGAGAGGCTAATTTCTCAGAGGGTTTCTCCGGAGCCTACGCCCATCTCATGCAATAAAATCTCCGTGTCTGAACATGAAATGAGCTCCTAGATAAAGCCTCAGCAAAGAAAGCAGAAGCCTTGTGGAAATATTGAACCATTTGAGCACCTGTTTTTCAAGACAGAAAAAACTCTTCGTGTTTCACACCCCCCTGCCCCCGGCGGGTATTGGGGTGCTTGATCCAATTCAAGAAAGCACATACACTTCCTTTCTTCCCCTACAAGCATCCTTCAGCCGCTCCTCACTGCGGGGCCAGCCCTCCCACGGGAACACCCAGCCCTTATCTTCACAGCTTCACCTTCCGTTTCCCTAGACAACTGGAGTGTGCGTAGGTGGAAGGAATTGAATAGTACCCCCAAAATTCGTTTAGCCGACTCCCAGGTAGAAACCTGGGAAACTCCCCCGCGAATTTCCTCCCATTCAAGCCTTAAATAAATTTCGTGCTTTACGCCTCTGGAGAGAAATGTTGGTGTGGGAAAAAAAATCTTCTGTCTGTGCTACCATCCACAGTTAAAAACCAGTATTAGACATGGGGAGGAGGGACGGGGGGGATAGGGATTCCTGGACATTTGAAAGAGAGATCATCGCCCGTATTGCTGCCGTTCTCACTTTATTTAAACAAACTCAAGGGTGTGAGGTGATGCCTTCAACATGCAGCAGCCCTGTTTCGGCTGGAACCTGCCATCACGAGCAGTGGCGGCTGCGGACCCAGAAACGGAGGTCCGAACAGCAGTCGCGCATTTCTCTTCGCAAATTCTTTGACTGCTCGGCAGCGAGACATACGAAATTTATGCGGCATCCTCGTTCCTACGTTTGGTCTGTAACTTCAGGAAGGGAAGGAATGCCAGGACGGCGGGGGTAAGGCAACCTGGCGTCCCTGCAGGAGAGCCCAGCGGTGCCGCCGTGTGCGCGCCCGGCTCGTCCCAGTGGACAGGCTTCCCTCCCCCAGGGAGCGCCTATGCGCTGCGGGGGCGAGCTCCTTCACACTACCTCTGGTCACGAAACGTCTCTCCGTCACACATAACACCCTTTCACAGAAGGTTTGGGAGATACTCCATCTCTGCAAACACAGCGGCACATCTGCATGCAGCTCTTAATAACGGGGCTGCCTGGCGGAGGGAGTAGGTCCCTGAAGAAAGATGCTTTTCAAAGCTGTCTCACCTCAGCACAGAATTTTTTCCCTTTGCCGCCTTCTCCCCCGGGATCTGTCCAACCCCTCTCAAATGGTTTTAGCCCGCTGAAGTCAGCTTTCTGTTTTCAAGCTTTTAAGGAGAACGAATGCCATACGCGGCGCCAATTCTCCCCTAGGTTACATCCCTCTTTCCCTTTGAAGTCCGCTGGGTTGAGCAGAGAGAGTAAAATTTGGTCCCTGGAGCTAACAATGATGTGGAATCACTCTGATTTTTATTTATTTATTTAGTATTTCCTGTTGAGGAAAGACGGGCTTTAAGACCCGGTTAGAGTCGGTATCGCGCTCTTTATTTAATACTCAGATACTGTAAATATCTGTAAATCCATATATATAAATGTCGGCTCTAATCTCGGTGGGAAGAACTTCTCAAAGACAGGGTGATAAGGGAGAGGAGTCCCCGCTGGGGGAAGATGCCGCAGGAGGGTCGTGTTTTCTCAGAGGAGCAGGGGTGCAGAGCGCAGAGGACGCCGCAGCCCATCCCCAGCCCTGTCCCCAGGAGAGGCCGGCTCTTCCAAGGCCCCGCGGGTCAGCCGCCGCCGCCGCCGGGGTGGCTCGATGCTCTCGAGAAGGAAGGGGTGCGGGGGCTGCCGGGGTGCGGAGCAGCTCGGTGGGGAGCGGAGATGGCCCCGCCGGGGCGGCTCCTCGCCGCCAGCGGGACACGGGCAGCCCCGCAGAGCAACCGCGCTCCCTCCAGCCCCGCTAGAAAGAGCCCTGCTGGCAGCTCTTGGGGGCTTTACGGTCATAGGAGATGCTCCTTATCCTCGGCTTTCCTGGAGTTTAATAGTTGTCTTTAAAGAGGGACATTTATTGGGATAAAAGTGGATTGCAGACTGCAAAAACTTTGCATGTGTCTTTCATTTAAAAGACATCCAGAACTCTGG